>JADLZN010009082.1:0-106592 GCA_018155175.1 Sinocyclocheilus anophthalmus
ATTCAGCCTACACTCTTAAAAATAAAGGTGCTTCATGTTGCCATAGAAGAACCTTTTTGTCTAATGGTTCCATAAAGAACCTTTAACATCTGAAGAACCTTTCAGTTTCACAAAAAAGTTCTTTGTGGCGAAAGAAGGTTCTTCTGATTATAAAAAGGTAAGAAAGAGATGGTTCTTTAAGAAGCTTTGACTGAATGGTTCTTTGTGGAACCCAAAAATGGTTCTTCTATGGCATCGCTTGGAGAAAGAACCTTTTGAAGCACCTTATTTTTAAGAGTGTGTTTAGGCAATGCCAAAAGGGCTAATCTTTTGCCAAGGACTGTTTTTCTAGTTTGTCCTCCTATGAAGGCCGTCCAGATTGTCTATGGTTGCCAAGGAGACGTGTCTTATGGAAATGTATGAAATGTTCACTCCGACGGAGCCCCTGCTGTTGTGTTTGATTGCTGATATTTTTCCAAATTTAGTGTGTATTGATGCACACGTAGCAATCACATGCTCATTCATACCCGCTGTACAATCAGTGGGATTGATTGTGTTAAGAAAATCATTCCTAATGTTTTACTGCTCTCTGCAGGGAGGAAAACCACCCCCTAGTGACCATAGCTGTAAAATGGGCCCCGTGTCCTTGTGCACTCATTGGTGGGACAGCACCTTCTCTGATTGGCTATCGGCTCCTTTTGCCACGAACCAATCGGTGCTTCTGTATCCAAGTCAACTTGGATTGTTGAGCTATTTAAATCCAGAGAAGGTGGATCTGATTTATTGACCTTTACATTGAAAATGGCCTGATTGAAAAGATTCTCGCTGTATGTTGAAAGTGACAACCATCTAAGTATTTTATTTTTTTAAACAAAATATATATTTGATTTGCAGCATATTAACAACTACCTCGGTCAACGGGAAGCTGTTTGAGGTCTTGCATTTGATCAGAATCAGAATCAGAATCAGAAAGAGCTTTATTGCCAAGTATGTTTGCACATACAAGGAATTTGTTATAGTGTCACAAGCTTCCAGTACACGGAGACAACAACAACACACAGATATTAAAAGTGAGATGTGAATAAAATACACATGCAGAAATATAAACCACAAAAAAAAGACAATAAAGTTGTATGTACTGTGTGATATAGATGGAAATAGGAACTGAAGCAAATAAAAAATTAAGTTGTAGGGATGTACTAGGGTTTAGGGTGATAAATAATTATAAGGTTATTGCACGTACTGTACTTTAATTGCACAATGGGAGAACATTAACTGTTCATGAGGTAGATTGCCTGGGGAAAGAAACTGTTCTTGTGCCTGGCTGTCCTGGTATTCGGTGCTCTGTAACGCCGACCAGATGGCAAAAGTTCAAAAAGGAGATGGCTGGGATGTGATGGATCCAGAGTGATTTTATGAGCCCTTTTCCTCACTCTTGATGTACACAGTTCTTGGAGGGTAGGCAGGGGGACACCAATAATCCTTTCAGCAGTCCTGACTGTCCGTTGTAGACTCTTGATGTCTGATTTGGTAGCTGAAACAAACCAGACAGTTATTGAAGTGCACAAAACAGACTCGATGACGGCTGAATAGAACTGCTTCAGCAGTTCCTGTGGCAGGTTGAATTGAAGAATTCACAGACCTCTGGCTGGCCTTTTTAACAATGGAGTCAATGGTGAATGTCCAACTAGGTTCCTGCGAGAGGTGGTGCCAGGAAACCTGATGACGCCACTGTAGTTACGTGGCTAAGTGCTTACCGGATGGTGGAGTGACGTGTGGGGAGGCGGGGGATCGACAGCCCATCCGGGAGAGAGAGTGCCCAGGGGGGGGGTGGTCCGCTTGGGGACCTAGTGCAGGGGGTTTTCCCCTGAAGTCCACGATCATCTCCACAGTTTTAAGCGTGTTAAGTTCTAGGTTGTTAAGACTGCACCAGACAGCAAGCTCTTTAACCTCCTGACTGTAAGCAGACTCGTCTCCGTCCTTGATGAGACCGATGACTGTAGTGTCATCATAAGATCAGTATAAGAACTCTTTCATCTGAAATATAGTAAATAAAAAAGAAGAATACCTTGTTGATGACTTGAGGTGTTCCTTGAGGTATGGTTTATACCTTTGAGCAGCTGTTGGCGGAAAGGAAAGTTACTTTTAAAGTAATGCGTTACAATATTGCGTTACTCCATATAAAAAGTAACTAATTGCGTTACTTGGTTACTTTTTATGGAAATTAATGCGTTACGTTACTTTTGCGTTATTTTTTAAATCTGGACAGGGCTTGCTTGTTTGTTTTTAAAATAAAAAAGTTATATTTTTGGCAAATATAAAAGCCTTTTCACACCAAAAGTGAAATGAATCAGCCTCAGGCTGAAGGGAAAGTAAATATACGGCCGTACAGTAGAATGCAGAAGAAGAAATTTCAACACACTTCACAATAAATAAAGACACAAATGTTTGTCTAGACTAATTTTTGCTTATTAATATGGTTGAACTAGATCATCAAAGGTCAGCAGCAAAGACAATATTTAATAAAATGGGATTCGATACATTTGTGTTATTTTACATATTTAATTATTGCAGGTTTGAGTCATATTCTGAGTTGCATTATTTTTATTCATTTTGAGGAATACGGAATCTGTGTTTTTTTGTGTGTGAGTGAGATGAATTAATGCATATTCATATTTATTTTAGAACTACAGTAACAGCTTCTGATTTCTCTCAACATGGGGACAGGAGAGCTGCCAATCAATAAATTGAAAAAAAAAGTAACTCAGATATTCTCTTGGAAATTAAAAAGTAATGCGTTACTTTAAAAAAGTAATCTGATTACGTAACTCGCGTTACTTGTAATGCATTACCCCCAACACTGCCTTTGAGACAGGTCTGTAGTCTTTGCTTGTGTCAGCACAATACAATTGAGTCACTTGACTGAGTTTTCGTCGCCCTCTGCAGGTTAAAAGACGAATACATGCAGGTTCAAATCTCTTCATTTGCCTTCAATATTATTTGCTGTACAGATGTAACTTTTATTTTATTTTTTGTGCTAAAAAATAATAAAAGTGTCTAAAGGAATGCCAGTGGAATTCCTGTGATAATCTGGACCCAATCCAAACAAAAATAAAACAATCAAATAATACCACACTACTCATTTGATTTGTTTGACAGTTCTAGTTTTGAGCCCTTAACTGTAAAAGTCCATAATATCAAAGTTTAGATCTAAAGCTGTGATTTACCGCCATTCTTGAAAAGTGTGTGCGCGCGCGTCTGGCGTCTCTATAGCAACTGCTCAAACACTGATACACTGTAGCAAACGTTTAGACGGTGGAGACATTTTTAAAGTTCTTTTGTGTTTTCTTAATTCTTTCTATCTTTTGAACGCGCTGTATGTAGACTGCTCTACACGCAACTAATACACAACTGCAAGGACGGACCGACTACCTGATTTTTTTAACGATAAAACTGAGATTGTGACTTGAAGATGTCACAGACATATAGGTTCGGCTCGTCAGTGAAAGTAGAGCAGCTGGAAGAAGAACTGTCTGCTCAGATTCAGGCTCTGAAAGCTGAGATTGAGGACAATGAGATTTTACACCAAATATCCTCAAAACCATACAGGTGAGATAACTTGAATTCATTTCATTAACCATCATTATCAACTGAATTATTTAATGCTTAATGTACATTTGCATATTTAAAAATGTCATGGAACTTGATTCATTTGTATTTTGATATATACATATCACAAGATGCACTTGATGAACATTTTTGATAGTGACTTGTGTCATGTTTTCATAAGGAATTATTCAAAAGTGTTTTCCCTCCTGATGTATCCAATAGACCAGAATATTATTTAAGGAATAGTATCTGGTGCACCCAAAAAATGTTACATTGTTCTGGTGGGAAAATTCATTCACCCTCAGGCCATTCAAGATGCAGATGAGTTTGTTTCTTCATCAGAACAGATTTGAAAAAATTTAGCATTACGTCACTTGCTCACCAATAGGTTCGCTGCAGTGAATGGGTGCCGTCAGAATGAGAGTCCAAACATCTGATAAAAACATCACAATAATCCACAAGTAATCACACCACTCCAGTCCATCAGTTAAAATCTTGTGAAGTGAAAAGCTGCATTTAATGTAAACCGGACCCTGGAGAAAGAAATATTATGGAGTGTTATGGATTATTTGTGGATTATTGTGATGTTTTTTATTGGCTGTTGGGACTCTCATTCTGACGGCACCCATTCACTGCAATGGATCCATCTGTGAGCAAGAGGTTACATTTCTTCAAATCTGTTCTGTTTCGGCTGGCCTGAGGATGAGTACATTTTTAGCACATTTTTGGGTGAACTATTTTTTTAATGATCTGCTCTTTCCAACTTTTTCAGCTCTGTCCATATTCCAAAAGATGTGGCTTACTTTCGTATGGAGAGGCAGCAGGTGCTCCTCAAAGCACTGCAAGTGAGTTTTGACAGATATTTCAGTTCTTATTCAGGTTTTTGATATCCTGCGTGTGCCTGCAGCTGTTTATTTGACATTTCTTGTTGTCTTTGTTGTAAATGACCTGTGACTTTAGGTTTCGTCCACAAAGCCTGTTGTGTCTCAAGCAGAAGTTGCTCAGAGAGAGATGGAGAGCTGTCTGACCCAAGAGTACACACCTGATAGTCTGCCCTTACTGCTGCATCAGGTTCCTTATGAGCTGTTTTATTGTGTTCACACAAATATAATCTTGTGTGAAAACATTTCTGATCATTTTGACTCCATTCTCAACAGTTTTACACAGATCAAACGTATAAACTGGCACAGTGCAAATACCAGCTGATGCTGAGATGGAGGAGATTCGGCCACCATTCCACTGTCCTGGAGAAACTATATCCTCAATATAAAGTATCTAAATTCTGCATTTTACAATATTTTCATGCATTCATAGGAAAAATGAATCCATTCATCATGTCCATTTTGCTCTGTTTAGAAACAGATCACACATTTAACCAATGAATTTGAGGATTCTGTGCATCGGGCACGTCGTCTTGCCGTGTCCAGAGAGAAGGTCCTGGTGGGTGTGGAGAGCCCAGTCGGTGTGGTCACACAGGAAGACGTCATCATTTACCTACAGTGGCTCATTTGCCATCTGCACTCTGTCAAAAGCATCCACAGCGTTCTGCATGTGAGAATACATAAGAATCTAACCAAATATTCAAGACTGGAGGAGAACAAATGTAAAAGTTTAAGATTTCTGATATTCTTTAATTATAAATTCTGGTAGGGAGGACATTGGTCATCTAACAACTAATGATGATTATAAGAAAAGGTGATTTAAATTTTTATCATATGTTGGCTGTAGGTTCTTCATTATCTCCCTTCTACTCAGTGGAATGAGGATCAGATGTCCAGTGCTGTAGATTTGACATCTCCTGCATATTTTGATGGTAAAGAACCCGTTTTTTTGATGCTGTATATTAGTTGAAAATTCTGTCATTAATTACTCAACCCTCATGTCATTCCAAAAACGTTTTTTTTTATTTTATTATTGTTTATAAGGACATTTTCATTCATCGTCGTGAACACCAAATTTTGAAATGTGATGAAATCTGAGAGCTTTCTGACCCTGCATAGACAGCAACACAACTACCACGTTCAAGGCCCAAAAATGAAGTAAGGACTTTGTTAAAATAGTCCATGTGTTGTGATGGGACAATCAGTGGTTCAGCGTGTATTTGTTATGAAGCTAGAGAATATTTTATAAGTTGCGCCAGAGAAAACAAAAAGAATCACTTTATTCAACAGTTTCTTCTCTTCAGTGTCAGACTCTCTTCGATTTGCATATGGTGCGCTGATGCAGGAAGCCGGCATTATTTCATTCTTTGTTGAAGATGTGTGGCAGATGTTTTATGAAGATAGGTTCCACCAAAATTCAAGTCAGGACGTTTCGTTCGGTTTTTGCTTCGAATTTTGAAATTATACAATCTAATGTAGATTAAACATGCCCATGCTGCATGTATGCAGCATCTTTGTTTGGACTGTGATTAAAATGCAGTGGTTGCCTCTATTTTAAATTGGAAGAGCACAGGCAAAGCCTAGTTTGTTTATATGTTAAAGTGCTTTATTTTATTTGATTTGGGTTTGTTTAAAATTTCAATTAGTTTTGTTATTTGACATATTTTCAATTTCACAAAGATATGCTGCATTTTGTCCCAGCAAGAGCAATACCCAGCAATAATAAAAGGACACTTTTTCATTTATAATTAGTCTTAAATCTCATTTTGTGAAAAAAAAATCATATCGTGAAATCAATATTGTGAACTGTATCGCATCGGGAGTTGAGTCAATCGTTACATACCTACATGTTACTCTGTTTTTGACCCATCCAGGTGTATTTGTATCAGTGTCAGAGGTCCCCCCGCACTCGACCAATATAGAGGATTTTCAAACCCAGCTGGACTTCCTCCTGTCACATTTTGACATCCAGTATAATACCAGAACCATCAAGACAGCTGGAGATGAAATGGAGCTCTTTAGTTTGGTAATCCTGACTAAATTACAATGAAAATGAAAATGTACTTACCCTCAGGACATCCAAGTTTTAGATGAGTTTGTTTCTTCATCAGAAAAAAATTGGAGAAATTTAGCGTTACATCATTTGCTCACCAATGGATCCTCTGCAGTGAATGGGTGCCGTCAGAATGAGAGTACAAACAGCTGATAAAAACATTACAATAATCCACACCACGCCAGTCCATCAAATACGTCTTATGAAGTGAATGGAAAAAGCTGTTTGTTTATAGAACCAAATACACCATTAATGAGGTTTTAACTTATAACCATCGCTTCTGGCAAAAAATAACAAAGGCATAATCCAAAAAACACTCTTCAGTGAAATGAAAAAGTCCATCTCCTTGTTGTCCTCTCACATCAAAATCCACCTACATATTTGTTTAGAGCTGTTTTCAATTGTAAACGGTGCTTGATCTGTGCAGATTTCTCTCCTGATTCAGATGAGATTGCTTTTTCACTGGAGAAAACAATATTATGGATAGAGCACTTGTATTTTAGCCCAGTTTGAAGTTAAAAAAGTCATAATGATGGAATTGTTTTTTACAAACACGCAGTTTTAGATTACTTGTGGATTATTGTGATGTTCTAATCAGCTGTTTGGACTCTCATTCTAAATTGCACCCATTCACTGCAGAGGATCCATTGGTGAGGCAAGTGACGTAATCTACATTTCTCCAATGGCCAAAATAAATTTTCAGCAAATTGTCATTTTTGGGTGTCTATTTCTTTCAAATGAAGTCTACAATATGATGAATTCTCATAGATTATGAAAAATAAGGATTGTTATTATTGATAAATTGTTTGTGGTTTATGTAGGTTAACTACCTGTTCAGGACTGTGTTTAAAAATCAGGAGGAGATGAAGACCTTCTTGCAGTATGTCAGCACTGAAGCAACAGAGAGGAAGTGGGGGAGAAAGAGTCCGAACATGACGCTCAGAAAAGAGTCCAACTGGATTCCTCATATACAGGTCAAACAAGCGAACAGTATTTTTTAGATGTGATCATTCATGAAGTAATATGATGAAATATGACATTGTGTCTCCTGTGGGAAACAAACAGATGAAGCCAAAGCGAGATCCCTGGCAACAAAAACAAATGGCCAAACTCAAGGAGCTCAGATCAATGGATGAACTTCTCAAGATGCACAGCAAGTTCCTGGAGGTGAACGGCTGAATTTGCCACAACTTTAGCTAATGCACTAAACGTTTTGTCAAGTTTTCTTTGGTTAATGTCAGTATTAGTTCAATCACACGTACAGTTTGTCTATAGTTGTGTATCCAGCATTACTATTCTGGTCCTGTTTTGCACTTCTTCTAAAGGAGTCCGATCTTCATAAAGTGACTGATGCTTTGAAGCAGTACATTGCATCTGCTTGTCAACCAGAACCCACAAAACCTTCATCCATCAACACAGCGACACTCAAAGAAACTTCTGACATATGGAGAAGCATTTATAACACAGCAAACATGTTTCAGGTGAACATCTGTGTAACCAGTAGACTCTGTTCCTGGTCTTATCGTGAACAATTCTTTAGTGCACTTTTTTTTTTCGAAATAATGAAAATATTTATCTTTCCTAATAACATTATTTTTTCATTGTATGCACATTGTTTTCCTTTTTTTGCAGGTGGCCACTGGACAGACTTCTCATTTATCTAAATATCCAGATCAGAAAATCTCTGAGAAAAAGAATAAAGGGTAATTTTCCGAATCACTGAAATATGTCTCTGTGTGTGTGTGTGAGGGTTTCTTTCAACAGCTCTCTGTCTTCTAGCATTGCTGGTCAAAGCAGTGGTGCTTATCTTCTTGAGAAGGATGAAGATGCTGAAGATGGTGCCAAGGATCATGTAACAGTCAGAGGAGCTTATGCATCTTTAATCTACCTGAGACACCTCAGGATCAGAGAACTCAAGGTAAAAAAAAAACAGTCAAAATCTGGCTATGAAAGGTTTCAGAGGTTTTCGTCTTTCCGCCTACAGAAGCATCAAAATGTAATAGAGTTTTACAATACTTTTTTAAATGTGTACCATGCTAAATGTACTATGGTAATACCATGATTCTTTGGAAGTGTATCATGCAAATACATAATCATAATTATAATATTAATCATCATAATCATTATTATATTATTATTAAATTAGTTTTTTGTATTTTCCTTAGCATTTATAAAATTATGCAAGGATGACCATACTCTTGGCAAAAAAGATATCTTTACAAGAAGTAAGAAATGTTATATTTGTGAACATATGCCATATAAATAGCAGGGTGGTTCCATGACAGTACTCTTTCGCATTGGTTATTTCCCCTGCTATCGATATAATGGTTTTACTCCCTGAAATACTGTTTATTTGTGTAGCGTACCTGTCTGAGCATGCTAAACTACCTGCGGTCAGTGGAGAGGACTCTGGTGATGGACACTGCAGGTCTGGAGTTGGTTGGAGGAGATCTGGTGAGAAGTATGGAGGAGACGGGCTGGATGAATGCTGCTAGAGGAGACGATGGCTCTACCGGAGCTCTTGGATCACATCACTACATCTACAACAGTCCAGTTGACTATAAGGTTCCTTACTTGCAGATTCACACAGTGTTTTAAGGAAAAAACAATGCTATGTGAAAGGCAGAGAGTGTTAAATCTCTGCTCTGCTTTAGGTCCACTGTGCAGAGTTTATGGAGTTTCCTGAGGTGGAGAACCTCCATGACTATTACAGCACAGACGGGAGCTGCATCCACACGCAGGACCAGCGAGGTCTCTACATCATCTATGACGTGGCCCTGATGGACCTGGAGGAGTTGGAGCAGCATCTGCTGCTCACAGCATCTCATTTCATACAGAGGAGCAGAGGTCAGGACAGAAGCTCTTGTATGCTCTTTCCTGTGGATTTTTATCCTTAAATATGCAAATTTTCTACTAGCATTTATGTGTTTAAAACTCTTTTTATGATTCACTCATATTGCAATGAAATTTGCAACAAGCAAAACTTTAAAAGTAAGGTAACTTAAATTAATGAATCTGTGTTCAGATTCTATTTCTATTGATGATAATCAGAAGAATTTCCATATGTGAACCTGGACCACAAAACCGGTCATAAGGGTCCATTTTTAAGAAATTGAGTTTTATACACCATCTGAAAGCTGAATAATAAGCTTTCCGTTGATGTATGTTTGTTAGGATAGGACAATATTTAGACGATACAACTATTTGAAGATCTGGAATATGAGGGTGCAAAAAAAAAATCTAAATACTGAGAAAATCAACTTTAAAGTTGTTCCGAATGAAGTTCTTAGCAATGCATTTTACTAATCAAGAATTAAGTTTTGATATGTTTACAGTAGGAAATTTATAAAATATTTTCATGGAACATGATCTTTACTTATATTCCTGATTGAGTTTGGATAAAAGAAAAAATCTATAATTGTGACACTACAAGTATTTTTTCCATTGCTACAAATCCTACCCGTGTAACTTATGAATGGGTTTGTGCTCCAGGGGGTCACATGATAAAGGCAAGGGCGGGTTATTATAGTTAACTAAAATTAAAACTATAAAAAAACTTTTTCATTACTTAAAATAAATGTTAACTGAAAAAAAAAAAAAAAACTATTACTTACATATGGCCAAGACAACAAAATTCAGTTTTTTAAAGAAAATGTTTCTTATTTTCATTTAGTTTAACTTGATTTACTAAAATAACTGAAACTGAAATAAAAATGTATAAAAAAACTATATAGACATATAAAAAAAAACCGAATTTTACAAATAACAACACACAAAAATACACAACAAATTTACTAAAACTTTAAATTAAAATGAAAACAGAAAATCTAAAAATAAAATCCAATTCAAAATATACAGCAAAACTGTAATCGTTTATCAATCATTCTAAAATAACAAGAAAACAATGTAGGTCTGTATTATGTGTAGGGTGAAAATTGTTTCTAAATTATATGTCAGGTGATTGAAGGTGAGAAAAAGTAAGAAGGCATCTTTGATGCTACAAGGTCATATTTTAGTATGGTTTAGCACATTTTTGCATAACTCAGCAGTGTAAAAACACCTTTAATTTGTAATATGTGTTTCACAATCATCATTTCATGTTGTTCTGTCAGAATCACATGCATCAGATGGATCTGGAGGAGATCTTTATTCCTTGGCTAGAATGGATGTGGATCGGTTGGCCGTGCTTTTAGATATATGGACATGTGAAACAGAATTTCTGGAGCACAAAATCCAGGTATGTGTCAGGTGATTGCCGTTAAAAGTCATGTTTAATGATGCTATACACTACTGTTCAAAGGTGCCATTCATTTGATCAAATATACAATACAAAAACAGTAATATGTTGAAATATTGTTGACAAAGGTGTTCTATTTGAATATATTGTGAAATATAATGTATTCCTGTGATCAAAGCTGATTTTTCAGCATCATTACTCCAGTCTTCAGTGCAACATGATCCTTCAGACATCAATCTAATATGCTGATTTGCTGCCCAAGAAACACCTATTATTATCAATGTTGAAAACAGTTGTGCTGCTTTATGTTTAAAAGAAGCTGTGATATATTTTTTCAGAATTCTTTGAGGAATAGAAAGTTCAAAAGAACAGCATTTATTTGAAATAGAAATTGTTACATGATATGTTTTTACTGTCACTTTTCATCAATTTAATGCGTCCTTGCTGAATAAAAGTAATAATTTCTTAAAAAAAACAAAAAAACATTACTGACCCGAAACAGTACTATTACTCGAAAAGTAGTGTACGTCAGTGATAAAATGCCGTCTTGTGTTTGCAGCTCTTGAATTGCTATTTGGAGGCATATCAGCATGTCACAGATCCAGATGAATGGTTCAGGTTGGCTCAGGTCATCACAGACATCATGCACAGAAGGCCACAGATGGATTTTACTGCTGGATATTTTGTTCAAGCTTACAGGGACACGATTGTCTGCCTCCAAAGCCACCAACAGCTCATCAAACTAGTGCTGAACAATCAGGCAACCGAGCATTTGTTCTTTAATCATGTTTAACTCACCTGAGCTTTCATATTATTTTATTCTCTGATGTTTTCTGAACATTAGATTGATGAGCAGAGACAATATCTGGAGAGAATATGGAGGGAGGGACAGAATGGTTGTCCTAGTGAATACGGCCTGCCACCAAAATACATTCCTAAACATCTGGTATCAGTCGGTGGAAGCAGGTAAATATCACAATAATAAACCTTAAATGCAACATCAAATTAAATTCAAATTCACCCTGTTTAATTAGCACACAATACATGTCATTCCTGTAACAACTATAGTGAAGCATGGTGTTAGCAAAGCCAAAGTCATGTGTTCAAATTTAAAAAAAAATTACTTCATTACTCTAGTCTTCGTGCACCTGATCCTAAGACAGCATTCTATATGCTGATTTGCTCTGTATTATTATCAATATTATTGCTACTCAATTATTAATAACGGTTCTTATTATTATCAGTGTGAAAACCGTTTTTGGGGCTTAATATTTTTTGTGGAAATTAAGAATTTTTAGGCTTTCGTTTTCTTTTCTATTTTTCTAGGTTTCCTTAATGAATAAAAAAAGTTCAAAAGAACAGGTTTATTTGAGATACAAATCTTTTGTGAAGTTATGAATGGCTTTACTGCTACTTTTGATCAATTAATGCGTCCTTCCTGAATAATATTATTAATTACTTACCCCAACTTTGAATGGTCGATATGGTGGGGATAATATTGAAAAAACAGCTAATGTAGAAGGCAAAGTGATTTTCTGAGGATCATGTAACACTGAAGACTGAGTTCTGAATATTCAGCTTTGCATCACAGGAAAAAAATGCATTTTACAATATATTCAAATTGAAAGCAGTTAGTTTAAATGGTAATAATATTTCACAATATTACTGTAGTTTCACAATATTACTGTATGTTTCATCAAATGAGACTTCTTCCAAAATTAAAAAAAATATATTAATCTTTACAAACTTTTGACCAGTAGTGTGTATTTGCCTCCTTGTACTTTCATTGCAGGCCTGCTTTGAAGAGTGTGTATTTTTTAGAGATTCACCCCTCATTGTGTTTGGCGTCGCGGCTGTACGAGGGTCTTGAACGGGCCTGTGCTGAGCAGTGTGAGCTGCACAGATCGAAAACACCGTCTCAAAGAGTCAAACTGGAGCAAAGTCTCTTGAAAATGGCCTTGCGACATTGGCACTTGGTTGCCGCTCCTGGCGCAACCTACAGTTCTCAGATCCAGAGAGATGTATGTGTCTTTTTTTTTGCTCCAAATAAGCTGAAAGTCCACTGTCAAATGTTTAGAGGAGAAATCAAATGGAAAAGAAAAGCCTCTTTTATTTTCTTTCCTTTTGAGAATTGCATTGTCACTTCACAGAATGATAAAGTTAAAATAGATATGCAAAAAATCATTAAGAGTGTTCTGTATTGTTTTAGTTGTTCTCCGAAGGGTTCATCGAAGACCCTGTCCTGGTAAGAGAGCTGGGACTGTCTGTTGTGAGATCTGCAGAGGAACAGGAAAGGAAGCAAGGCAAAGACAGACAGCTGTTCATGCTGAAGACGTTCTGCACATTGCTAGAGCTCGTCACACTCCGTCATCGCATCACTGAATCAGCAGCAGAGACCCAACACCTGTCCCAGTTGAGTTTCCGCTGAGCAGTTCAAATTTTCCTTGATTTTTGAAAATTAAAAGCAGAATTCATTATACTATAAACGCAGAATTCAAAACTTCCAGTCCAGTTCCAGTTATTCAGTTCATTCTATTATTTCCACAATGCAGGATGGGGCAGAAATAGCTTGAAGCCCATTTGACAGACATGACAGCATGCAAATAGACGTTTCATTTTTCAAGTCAGAAAGAGTGGAAAATGATCATGAATAATTAAATGATGACTGATTTGGAGTTTTTGGGAAAAAAAAAGATATTAGTGAAAAGAACTATAGGCATATATATGCCTTTAATTTGTTAATTTAAATAGTAAATAAAAAAATATTATTGTATAAAAAGTAAATCATTGTGCTGTATTATAATTCCGCTTTGGTGAACAAAATAACATTAGTGGATCTCAGATGAGAAAAAATTAATACTATGGCCTATTGCAGTTTGCCATTGTTGATAATATATTAAAAAGTTAATATGTACGAGGGAGGCGTGACAACGGAAGTGAGGATCCATATGCAAGGCTTTTATTCCTAAGAGTGGTCAAAACAGGCAGTGTCAAACACCAGCAAAACATCAATATCCAAGGCCAGACAAAAGAGTAATCAATACACAGTCCAAGGTCAAAAAAACAACAAGGCAAGCAAGGAAACCAGAGCTGGACCAGGTACAGGCTAAACAAAATCAGCAAGGTGGTGTGGATGAGTGCAACCTTATAGTGCACTGCTCAGGAAACATGTGTGGTGCAACTAATGGAGTTCCGGAGGGGTTTATGGGACTGGAGTCGAGCATGAGAGAACCAAGACAACAACCCCTTATGTGACTATTATATTCTATATATATATATATATATATCTGTGGTGTGTGTGTGTGGGTGTGGGTGGTATGTACTTTATATATGCACACTGCCGTTCAAAAAGTTTGGGATCAGTAAGACTTGTAATGTTTTTGAAAGAAGTCTCTAAAAGAAGGCTGCATTTATTTGATCAAAAATCAAGAAAAAACAGTAATCTTGCAAAATGTTATTGTAATATAAAATAATGGTTTCTATTTTTAATATCCTTTAAATATAATTATTTCTGTGATGCAAAGCTGAATTTCCATCCAGCCATTACTCCAGTATAAAGTGTCACATGATTCTTTAGAAATCATTCCAATATGCTGATTTATTATTAGAATTAACAATGTTGGCAAACTGTTGTGCTGCTTAATATTTTCTGGAACCTGTGATACGTTTTTCAGGATTCTTTGATGAATACAAAGATAAAAAAGAAGAGCATTTATTTAAAATAGAAATCTTTTCTAACAAAATAGAAAGGTGTTAAAAAAACTCAAAAGTTTGGGGTCAGTAAATTTTTATTCTTTCTTTTTTGTTTTAAAGAAATTAAATCTTTTTTTCAGCAAGGATGTGTTAAATTGATAATAAGTAATAGCAAAGATTATATTGTTAGAAAAGATTTATATCGTTCCAGCACTGAGAATTAAATCAGCATATTAGAATGATTCTGAAGGGTCATGTGACACTGAAGATTGGAGTAAGGATGCTGAAAATTCAGCTTTGCATCATAGGAATAAATTAGATTTTAAAATATATTCACATAGAAAACAGTTTTTGTAATAATATTTCACAATATTTGTTTTTACTGTATTTTTTTATCAATTAAATGCAGCCTTGATGAGTTGAGCATAAGAAAATCCTTTTAAAAAACATAAAATCGTTCTGATCCCAAACTTTGACCGGTAGGTAGGGCATGCATTGCAGGCATATACTGATATATATATATATATATATAAAAAAATATATATATATATATATATAATATATATAAAATGATTAAATGATTTAAATGTAAAATATAATGTAATACATACAGTAATTGCACACATATATGTGCTGCCTTTACTTTTGTACATTTAAATAAACATAAACATAAATAACAAAATAAACAATAAAAACATTAATAAACCTCAGTTGGGAAAAAAGATTTTAAAATATTCATTAGTCAATTTACTCTTAGGTCTTTCCTTAAAATGACGACTGAAAAAGCAGCTGAAGTCATCAGACTCTCACCTGCATGTCTTGTGCTTTCTGTCATGTCGCTCTAGATTGTATAAATCAGTGGCCAGACTGATGGGCTTTGATGAAGTTCATTTGTACCTGCGGCCGGTGCAGTTTGAGTTTGCTGTGCGGAAAGAGATTCCAAAACAACTTCCTGTGTTCATCACGGCCCTCCAGGACGACAAACAGAATGCTGACAGGTAAAAGTCTGCAAAACTGATATCGACCTCGAGACACTATCAGCATCTGTTGAAAACAATCATTTGAATGCAGTGTAGTGTGTATGAGGTATGTAGTGCCTAAATACTGTAATTAATGTTTTTTAAGGTTAGCATATCTATTACTATTGCTCACGGTTATTACACAAGTATTAAATGTATTAATTGTGTAAAAATCTCACTTCCTGTTTTATAGGTATGTCCCAAACAGTCTGCCTCTCGCTGTTCAGGAGCTTGATGAGAGTCATATTGGCAAATTTAACTTTCAATCTAACGAAGCAGTTTTACAGGTAATCACATGATGATTTTTAATTATTATGCACATTTTGGCACATTATTTTTGTTCAGTATATTAATCATTTGACCTTGTGTCTCTGTCTTCCAGCTCATGAATCAGTCCAGCCTGGAGAACCTGCAGGTGGTTCTGGTGTGTCAAGTGGTGCAGAAGAACGCTCTGATTGGTGCACTTAAACAAGCGTCCTTATGCTATAGGACAGAGAAGCTGGTTCAGTCTTCAGATACAGACCTGCTGCTGCAGCACGGAGGAACTACTTCCTCGGAAACCAGGAAACATGCTTTAGCTACTAGAAACAGGTCTGCACAAAACTGATCCGGAACATGTCTAGATCATATTTCACCACAAGTGTATTTTGCATAAAGAAAATTAAAATTAAAAAAGAAAACATTATTTTCATGACAGCATATTTTCAAAAAATACAGAAAAAAATATAGTTTATGCTTAAAGCATCATGAAACCCCCTGTTTCAGCAATGGTTAGTTCTCATCACAGTTTTAAAGGTGACATATCGTGAAAATCTGACTTTTCCCGGTTTTAAGTGCTATAATCAGGTCCCCGGTTGCGTCTATCAACCAAGGAAACGTGAAAAATATTAACCCAATCACTTTGTTTTGGTAAGCATTTTTCTGCAAACGTCTGAGAAAACGCTTGCATGTCTTGCATCGGATTCATAGGCATGTCTGATTTCGCTCCCTGGGTGAGTGGTTTTAAAGGATCTCATTATAATATTACCACCCCTTAATCTGTAAGTTTACACCCACCATGCAGTCATTTTGATTTCGCAAGCGACAACTGTGTAGCAGCTCTAATGCCATGATGATAGTTTGAGCAAAACACGCTAACTGTTACACAGACGAGCATAGAACACTATTTACAGTCCCAGCCTCAGAGGAGACAAGAGAGCAGTGGATTTATTGATTTATTTACTGTATATTGCTGCTGCCACACAGATCTAAATAAACATGCAATATATTATTTCCCAGCAGTTTACATTCACAGACATAACCCACTGTTTTTGCAACTCGTGTGTTTTTAAAGTAAACTTATGTGTGAATGAGAACTTATTTTAGTACTCACATGATGTGACAGCCGCTTTCTGTCCGTGAGCTTCGGATGTGTGCGCTCAGCAAACCGTATATCAGAAGTTTAAACTCATATGATGCTCTATTTTAAAGGGGTCATATGATGCTGTTTTATTTGGTGTAACAGAATATTTTGACATGTTTTAATGTTCAAAAAACAAATTATTTTCAAATACTGTACATTATTGTAGAACTGCTATGCCCCGCCTCTCTCAAACACGTCGTTTTCAACAAAGCCTCCTTTGACAAGCGCAGTCTGTTCTGATTGGCCAGCTGACCCGGTGCGTTGTGATTGGCCGAACACCACAAGCGTCAGAAATGTAATGCCCCTTACCATAATTGCAGCTTCAGCTTTCAAAATAAATGTAAATACAGTAAATAATGTCATTAGTTTTACCATCAGTTCAAGCCGGAAAGGGCAACAGAGTCGCGTGAAAGACACAGTGATGATGCAGTACACAAGCCGCGGTTAAGAGAGCTGACGTGCTATGATTTCTGACAGAAAGTTCACTCTCCTGTGATGTGACCCTGTTCCCCGCACACACATACACACACACTAACACACACACACACTCACACACACGATGTGCAAAACTCCGCCTTTGAACAGTCAATAGCAAATACGTAAACTAATAACAAAACATACTTACAATCACTGATTCAGAAGCGCCAGATTGTAATAGCAAAGTCGGAACTGAAACTTATGCATATTGCTAATTTTCCACATAGTGACGTAGATATGTGGAGGCGTGTTAGAACGAGGTGTTTTAGGTAGGCGTGGTTGACTTTTTATGTTGACTTTTATAAAGAATATTTCTTTTGATTTGAGACTTTAGTCTTTGTAACTGTACAGATCTTCTTTATGCACCAAGAGCTTGTAATTGTAACACTCCAAAGAGAAAGGAAGATTTGAAATCGCATCATATGACCCATTTAAATATGGTTTAAATCATGATTAGCTTATAACATTGAACTTAGAACCAAAACAGAGTTTTTAGCAGGTACGAGCTGTAATGGCGCAGCTCTTTTCTGAAAAAGGGGGCGGGGAGCAGCAACTCATTTTCATTTAAAGAGACATGAACAAAAACGACGTGTTTTCTGCTTCCACTCAAAATAGGCATTTTCAACATTATATAATAAATGATCTATGGGGTATTTTTAGCTGAAACTTCACAGACACATTCTGAGGACACCAGAGACTTATATTACATATTGTAAAAAAGGGGCATAATATGTCTCCTTTAAAAAAAGCTAAAAAAAGTGGGAGTGGTGCGCAGCGGAGGGGGAAGAGGGGAGACAGACAACACACACAACTTCGCGTTCAGACAGTTTCATTTAACTCCCATCGTGTTAAAAACACAAATAAATGCACAGCCATTTGCACTCCACATTGAAAACATATATATGAACGCGCTGTTGCAACTCTGAGAACTTTTAAGGCTTATTTTGTGGCGTTTATATAAGCCTTTTGACTGGTTGTGTCACAGAGCTGTAAAAACAGTTATGCTCACCAAGTGAATGAATCGCGTTTGTGCCAAACTCTTATTGCAAAGCAAAAACAAACTCTCCTTCGATCCATGAACGTTTCTATCAGTTAATGTGCGCGATCTCACAATCTGAAGCGTCTGTCATAGCAAATCAAAACATGCTGTTGTGAATAATTAAGCGAAGTGTATTCTCATAGGATAAGAACACGCAGTCTCATAAATAATTTAATAGACACCGACGCGTCATCGATGTACTATTAGTCCTTTGCCACGTCACAAATTGTGACGTCAACATGATGTAGATTTTAAACCTGGAAGATGAAAATAGTGCAAAAATGCTTAAAATTAACCAGTTTTCTCAAATAGTTAAAAGTATCGAATGCTAGCATTGACTTCTATAATGTGCAACACAAACACCTCTGCTAAAATCTCAGAAAAAGTAATCTGGGGTTTCATCTTGAAAACCAAAGAAAAAATGGTCTGTCAGTAGGGTGAGAGAAACTTAATTTAGAGGTAAAACAAGTTTTTTATTATTTAAAAAATGCAGAAAAATATTTAGATTTGAAATACTTTAGTGTATTGCATTATGCTAGTATTTGTTTCTCTGCCTTTAATTTGTTAATTTAAAAAAAAGTTGTATTCTATCACTTTCTTACAGCTCTTAATCGCAATTCTTTGTGTAATTCACCAATATGTGAAGTAATCTGGATATAAAGTTTTCCAAAATGGACATTAAGACATGTTTTATCTGAGTATAGAATGACTGTGTGAAATGATTTTGTAATCCAGGATTGCAGGTGCTTTTGTGTCCGTTCAGCTGGAGAAAGTGTGTCTTCGCGATGAAATGCTGAACACGTTTATAAAGAAGAAAGAACAGATGAGTGCGCTGAAGTTAAACTCTGTATGTGTTCAGGATTATATTCGCAAAATAAATGGAAATGTACCTCAGTTTTCATCCATCCATCCTTCTCTCAATAGGAAGAAGTGGGCAGGATCAAGAGGAAACTGATTTTGGAGTTCTGTCACAAGTATGTTTAGTCAGTAAACAGTGTTTCCCTCTCTTTATTTTCTATAAAATGAGGAAATGACCCTAAATTTTATATTAGGGTGTTCTCTGCAGCAGCAATGATTATGTGTCTCTTTCAGATTTAACGAGCGTATGTCACAGTATTGTGTCCGAGGGCAGGTTGTTGCTCTTTGCCACAGTCTCTCCTCACTGCTGGATGAGGTGCCACATATCCGTGACAATTACTTTGTGATGGGAAAACCAAATGAATCCAGATCAGACCTGCAGTCAGATGACAGATTGTGTCCTGATCCAAGGTGAAGAAAATACATACAGAGTGTTCCTATAACATTTTGTGTCATGTTAATTCTTGTTGGTCAAACATTTGGACACACGGCTGAATTTATCTGCTTAATCACTTAAAAATCTTTAACGACTATTGATCAAAACAGGATAATTATACTTAACTGAAACTAAAACTATAAAAATATTTTCATTGCCTGTAGTGAAATAATGTTAACTGAAATAAATCTAAATAAATGTGAAATTATTTTATTCTTAGCTAGTTTCCAAGACAACATTTTTCATTTTCATTGATGTACTAAAATAAACAAAACTGAAATAAAAAATGTATAAAAACTAAATAGACATATTTTTAAAATACAAAAAAATTATAAAATGACAAAAGCAGCAATAAATTACTCAAACTTTTTATTTACCCAAAATTAAAATGGAAAAACAGAAAAAAAAAAAATAAGGTTGAATGTTAATAATAAACACTATAATAGTATAATGATTGCTAAAAATAACATGGAAAGTAACCAATCGATAACACTCAAAAGCTTGTGCTTTAATGCTGAACAGTTCATTTTGTAGACAAATATAAATTGTTTAAAAATTATTTTTTTAATGCGTGAGTTGGGAGAATAGTGCATGAATGGAGGAGTGAAAAATAAAAAATAAATGTTTAATATTATTTCTATTATCATAGTTTCGAGATGACGTTATATATTTAAAATTGGACAAATAGTTCAAACAATCAAAATTTTTAAAACAAACTAATAAATAATAATAATCATAATAATCCATTTTATTGTAATGCTTAAATTTTATGTTTCATAGTTTTAATTAATTTTGCATTATTAAAAATATGGAAAATGGTCAAAATAAACAACCAAACAAGGACTAAATAAATAAAGCTACATAATACCGTACATACATAAATAGACAGCAGATAGATAGATAGGCAGATTTAGACTAACATTAAAAGGATTTACATTTTATTATATGTTACATAGAAAATAGACAAAATAGTCAAAATAAACATAGAAAGAACGAAAGAAAGTAAGTGTCATCAGTTTCCACAGAGTAAATGTATTTCTAAATCATAACTGTTTCTGGCTGTTCAGGACATTTCAGCCTCGTCCCAGAAGGCTGTTATCAGCTGATGGAAAGCGTCTGGTAAACCTGTGGTTCATCCCTCATTACACTGAAGTGCTGCTCATGTTCAGAGCTCTAGAGGAGAAGGTGACTAATAAACATGACACAGTGTGCCAGTTCTCATTAAAACACATTTTCCTCATCATTTTTGCTTGACGTGTTTGAGTCAGCTGATTTTAGTGGATTCTTGTTACAGGAATGTCACCAGGCTCTTCAAAACACACTGCAGATTATTTCAGCTCTTCATGACGTCGTATATTATCTGGTGAGCTTTGCTCGGCTGGGGAATCCGAACACTTCCTTCAGTCCCAGCAGCACTCAGAGACTCACAGCAGACTGGGGCGGCTTAGAGAGCATCGGTATATGATAACTCTGGAAACACACATTACCCTGTGTTGTTTTTAGCCGATATTGTGTGTTGTCCAGCCCAGCGTTTCCTTATGCTCTGATGTTTGTCCAAAGGGGCTGAACTGTGGGACGTCCAGCGACAGATTGACGCTCTCTGTGAGCCCAGAAGTTCAGAGGCTGTCGGGCGGCTCCTGCAGCTACACAGGGACGTGCTCTTCCTGCGCTTTGATACCGCAGTGCGCTACATGATCAGGTGCTGATAATTTACAGATTTCACAGGATTAGGGCCAGTGACAAATAATGATGTTTGAGATGAGAGGAGAGCGTTTTTGAAAAATCTAGTTTAAAATGCGTGCTCCAAAGTAATATTAAAGTAATATTTTTATTCATGCTGGATTCATACAGTTTTGAAAAGCTTTTATTTTCATTTTTATTTTCAATGACTTTCAATGAAGAAATATATTGAAAACACTAGGAAATAATACTTAAGTAATATATAATAACATTTTCCAATTTTCTTAAACGTTGCATAGATGTTAATGTACACATTATTATTATTACTATTATTATTAAAAAAAATAAAAGCATTTTAAGCATTTAAGGTAAAAAGATTTGTAAAAAAATTAATTAATTTGTTTGTTATCTTTGTCGATTGTCACCTTCGGACAGCTTGAAATACCCCTTCATCAATATTTACAAATTTTTTTACTTTATTAACATAGTCTCAGTGTTATTTAGGTTCATGAGATAATATTATAATTGGATAATTTGTGAATGTAGTTTTATTTCTGTTTCAGTTTAGTTATTTTATGTTTGTTTTTTTTCATTTTTAATAGTTGTTTAAAATATGTGATATGTAAAATAAATGAAATTAATATATAAAGTAAAATAAAACAAATTTTGTTTTTGTTTTAGTAGATCAAGTTATTAAATGTGTAGTTATTTTGCTTTCGCAAACCTAGGGAGGCAAAATAGTCTAGTGTAGGGTATTCCCGTCACGATGACGTTATGATTTTTGGATCACGTGTCACTTAAGGTGCGGTTATGAGTACATCACATAAGAAAGATTGGTGGGATATCTAACTTGTAGAACCTCTTACTGTATTATCAAAACAAGAAAGATACAAGTGTGCAGGAATTACGAGATGATGCAATTTTGCCGCTTCCCATTTCTGTACTGTGATTGGCTGTTTCCATCACAGCGGGGGGACACGGTGTGGCCCACTCTTCTTTCCTCCTGTGGAATTTATTTGCATAGTCCAAACACACATTTAGAAAAGTGTCAATAAAGTTTTACCGATGCATTATTCACTTACCAAACCACAGCCAGAATACATTTGGCAATGTTACGAATGCATTAAGTCCAAACATGATGGGAAAGATTGAACTGTCATGCATGCATTAATTTGTCCATTAACAGCTGAATTTGTGTAAGATGTTGCACTACACATCGCTGTCACTGAGAATACTTATTTCTCTGAATAAGTGTAAGATAGGTGTGTTGTAGTTTGCAGTACGTTAAGGTTTGGAAAACACAGTTAGAATGGATTTGGTGGATCTCTGTGATCTCTCTTTATTTACCCACTGCTGCTGCATCCGGGAGTACTAAGGAATTTTTATGGCGTCACAGGCAAAAACTCAGTCACACGGGGCGTCAGCGTCAATGCCTCTCGTTTACTTTGAATGGAGTGACGTCAAGTGTTGGCGAAATGAATTGTGGGTCCGTCGTGTTGGGTCCGTTGCTCGCGGCAGAAGTTGAAAAACTTTCAACTTTTCAAGTGCCAACGCAGGCGTCAGCCAATCAGATCGCCATATGCAAATACCCTAGCGCAATAAATATATTAAATATATTAAATAAATAAAATTGTAATCGGCTTTATATCGGCCACCCTGCTTTCCAAGATATCGGCATCAACTGTCAAAAAAACAATATCGGTCTACCACTAATTTTGACCAATGAGAAGTCCTGTCCTTCCCAGGCTTGGTACCAGAGATCTGTCTTCTTGCCCTCTAAGAGGTGTCTGGCTGTCCTGGCATCTTTATCTGATGGCGTTGGACAGTTTGAGTTTTGTTAGTCCACCAAGATACAATCAAAATGCAGAAAACCTTTGTCCAATATTGTGGCCAGAGAGGGGCCCCGCCATTTACTGGGCCCTGGAATTTGCTGTTCACTACAAATGAAAATGAGATATGTTGCTTTGGCAACTAGCTGAAAAAATAATTATACGTTTTTTTTAACATTTATTTCATTTCAAGTAACAAGAATTTTTTTTTTTTAACGGTTTTAGTTTTAGATAACTATAATAATCCTGGATATTTTTAAAGGGATACTCCACCCTAAAATGAAAATATTGTCATTAATTACTTACCCCCATGTCGTTCCAAACCCGGGTTGGGGGTAAGTGATTAATGACAAAATTTTCATTTTGGGGTGGAGTATCCCTTTAAGTAAATGTCTGTAAATGACCCATTTTCATTGACGCATATTCACATTGTTTTAAAACATGGCATTTCCATTTTTGTTTCACCACAAGGGAGGTGTTCCTCTCCTCTGGAAACCTCTCGGCCTATCAGAGTGTGAGTGAAAACATGAGCCACGCCCTCCCAATCATGAATGACAGCATGATGGGGGGAGCCAATTTCCTCTCTGTTCCTGAACCGCTAGAACCAGCCTGCCTTCAGGTGAGGAACCACCAGGCCTGTCCAGCATACATGTTCTTCCTTCACTAGTGTTTAGTGTTTTATTTGTGGTTTCAGTCCCAAAAATGGTATCCATGGCGATCTTTCATTGCGATCCATGGATCGCATCCTTTGAGTATATGGGATGTTTCACCGATTGAGCATTACATGCAGGTGTGTTACTTTATAAATACATTTTTTAGCCTTCCTCTGCTTCATTTGGGATCAGGGTCATGTAATCTTGTGTTTTTGTAGCTCTGCCTCTGTGATCTGAATGACCGCTGTAGAATGGAGGCTAATGGGGCGATTCTGGGCGTATCCCTGATCATTGATGATGTGCTGAGTAGTGGAAGAGATGCAGCGCCGCTCCAGCTACAGACCACAGGAGACCCCGACATCACCACAACATCTGATAGAGAAGTCATTCAGAATTTAAGATTGTCTCCCATTTGGTTCATAAGTTGGAAAGCTGATTTAAGTACAAAAGTCGAGTTCTGGAAGTAAAATCTCCATTGGGGAGTCTTTAAAGACAGACCTGTTTTGCTCTCAGAGGTTGTTGATTGACTATATATGCTTTTGTTGAAGCCGACTGTTCACATTATTTCGACTTATTTTTAAAATAATCATTTAGCAGTGGAATTTGTGGTGTAAAAACTACATTTCCCATGATGCTGTGCAAAAAATTTCAGCAGAGTCATGGCTAGCATTTTTTTTTTTTGCGATAAACTGAAAATATATTGTTTATACAGATATAATCAATAACTCTAAACAAATAGTTTATATTTCACTATCATTAAATTTTGATTATATCTTTCGCAATGCTTCATGGGATTGTAGTTAAAATTAAAGCTGTTAAGTAGCTAGTCTTGTACCTTTTTCTTTTTGTCGATTCTAAAATACTTTTTTGCTTCAAATCAAAGTGTGTAATGTTGTGATTCACCTCATAGCTGGTTGGTTTGGTTCATGGCTTTTAACTCATTGACAAAGACTTTTTTTTTTTAAATCCCTATGGGAAAAATGAATGGAACCAAAGCCACTAAAAAGTGGGAACGCATTTAATTAGCCCAAACACCACAAGTAGCAAAAGTTGGAATGGCAAGATGAGAAATTTACTGAATTGTAATTCAAAGAAATGTTAAATTTTGTGACAAAATAATCTTGATCTTGAGGTGTTTGTTCTGCGTTTCTGTAACTTGAGAGTGTAGATTCATAGTGTGTTCATACATCTTTGTTTGTTGAAGCACATTTATCTCATTGTCATCGTTCAGGTTCTTAATGATAACATGGGAAATGAGGAGAGAAAAACGGAGGTTGCGTCTAAAACTCAGGACCCCATAGAGTCCCTGATGAAGCAGCGGGGATTTTTACTGCTCTGGAAGCAGATGGAAGCTCTTAAAGAGAGCTGGACTCAACGACAGACGGGTGTTGAGAAAATAAACACCACTGCACAGTTTAGACACTTGTCTCAGCTTTACAGGTCATGAACATGTCATCACTATTAAACACTCACTCTTTCATAAAGGTTTATGGTGAAACAAATACGTATGTGATCTTGTGTTGCAGGGTTGATCTGACCTGTGATCTTGTGTTGCAGGGTGGAGATTTACTTTCCCAGCATGCAAGCTCTGGCCCAGCAGATGGATAAGGAGAAGGAATATGAGATTTTGCTGTCTCAGACTCAGTCTGTCCTTCCACCACCTGGAGCAGCAGAAGCTGACGTCAAAATGTGGCAGGTAGTGCATGTGAAACAGGCCTGTTATGGTTAGCTAACAGTAAAACTATGAAAACATTTTTCATTTAAAATAAAACTAAAAGAAAATAAAATGTAAATGAAAAGCTTAAACTAAACAAAAATTGGAAATATTGCCTTGGCAAATAAACCTAACTAAAATGACTAAATGGGAATAACTGAAATAAAACAAAAAATTAAATAAAAATATATTGAACCTAAATAGAAATATTTAAAACTCCATAAAAATGACAAAGCACAAAAAATAATAAAATAAAAATGAAAATTTAAAAATAAAAGCTATTTCAAAATATTAATAAAAATGAAATTAGTAACAATCAAAGCAAAATTACATGAAATCTGAAAGCATAAAAATGAGCTAATTCAAAATATTAAAAAAAACTAAATCTATAAATTATATTAGGGTATGAAGTTTAAGTTGAAGCACTAAAAATAGACTGGAAATAAATAAAAAATAAAACTGAAATTAAACCTTAAAATGAAATGAAAATTACACCTAATACTAATCTTTAAAAAGAAAAAAAACAAACTAATACAGATGATAGAACCACGAACAAAATTACAAAAAATGGAAAGTAAATTAAAAGAATATAAATTTGTGTTTATTAAATATAATAAACCTATAATATCATATGAATGATAATTATAATTTATATGAAGTTAAAGTTGAAACACAAAAGTAATAACCCCGAAATACATAAAAAACTAACACTTAAATAACAAAAATTAAGTCAACTTAAATAGTATTATTAAAATACTAATACTAAATAAATGAAACGGTATAAAAATGCAATTAAAATCTAAAGCATTATAATAAAGATGTAAGGTAATTCAAAATATAAATATATATAAATAAAAAACTAGACAGATTACTAAAATAACACTTATGTTCACCTGCTCTTTATTTTGAAACACTGGGGTCTGTAAAGCAAAGATTTGAACAGTCAAGTCAGTATGCTCTATGACTATGAAACAAAATAAGTGATTCAGATTTGGGGAATATTCATTATAAATGTTCAGGTCTGCAGCCATGATGCTTTCTTAAAAGTAAGAAATAATAAATCCTAAATTGTGAGGTCGCATTTTGGCAGTTCATTAGTAAGATTCTTTGGATTGATGTCTTTGGCATAGTCCATTTCAGACTGATGTTTTTGCCTGTTTGTTGTAGTTACTGAGACTCTTGGAGATCACGGAGTGTGACATGATCCGAGCGCTTCAGAAGAGGATTAACAGTGAAATGACTTTAGTGATGTCGGAGCGCTCACGGCATGATGCGCGGCTCCCCGCAGGTACCCAGCATCAAAGAGCACGACGGGAGGATGGCGCTGAGCCTGATTCTCTCTGAAAGCCAAATAAACTTCCCCACACCTAGTCTCATATATTTAGGATATTATAACATTTTTGTCCTCTCTGAAATGCATTGGTCTTCTTCTGCTGTCTTCACATGTCAATAAGAACTGTGGAAACGGCCTTCGATGAAGCACAGTGTCTCTCTAGAGAGACCACAGATTGTGGAGGATTTCATCCAGCGGTTGGTGAAAGGTGTTGAGCGTGAGATTGATGGACAGGTAAATATTTCTTGCTACACTTCTAAAAATAAAGGTCCCTGAAGGGACAGTACCACCTTTCAGTGTACAGCTCTTAAAAAAACTTTTTTTTTCGTAGTGCAAAGAACATTTTAATATTCTACAGAACCTTTTTCCACTATAAAGAACCTGGAAAGGTTCCATGGATGTTAAAGGTTGTTCATGGAACCTTCAATGCCAATAAAGAACCTTTATTTGAAAGAGTATATGGTTACGATAGCATTTTTCAATGTCATGATAAAGATGCCATGTAATGGACTGATATATAAACAATGAGTGTTTTCCAGGTGACGTTCTCCAGCGCTCATCTGCAGGAGTGTTTGACTGAACTCACTTGTGCTGTCATGAATCGCGAGCGGAGTGTCTCCCAGCGATATTCCCAGTTTTACGAGCACATCCTTCAACAGCAGGAACAACTTCTTTACCAGAGAGAGCAGGTACATCTACACTATTTATTGTTTTGTGTCTCTTTTGCTCACCAAGGCTGCATTTATTTGATTAAAAATACAGTAAAAACTGTAATATTGTGAAATATTATTGCAGTTTAAAATAACTGTTCTCTATTTTAATATCTCTTAAAATGTAATATATTTCTGAGATACTAAAGCTGAATTTTCAGCATCATTACTCCAGTCTTCAGTGTCACATGATCCTTCAGAAATCATTCTAATATGCTGTTTTGCTGCTCAAGAAACATTTCTGATTATTAACAATGTCCTTGGATCTTTGCTGAATAAAAGTATTAATTTAAAATAAATAAATAAATAAAACAGCAACTGTTAGTGAAGTGATAGATTCAGCAGAGTTGCAGCAAGATGTATGCATATTTCTCACCTGTGAACATCTGTATCCACAGGATGTTAAAGAGCTAGAAGCCAAAGAAATGCAGGCTAGTGACCCCTACAGAAAGGTAAACTCGGGTTTGTGCGTATATCACCATGATTCTTCAGTACTGCTCAGTAAACTCATCTAATCTCAGGTGGCGGATGTGTGTCGTGGGATGATGGTTGACATCACGGCTCTGCGTGCCAGAGTAAGTCAACTTGAGGAGGAGAAGAGAAGCTTAGATCAACATCTCAACCTCAAACACAGAGAGCGCTATGACACGCTGGTTCGCCAGCTCTTCTCCACATGCGTTCTTCTGAAGGTGTGTAAGCTTTTGGTTTTGATATATGGACTATGATTTCATAAAATCATTAAAACATGAACTAAGTATATGTAGCGTGATGTCAGCTGGCTCAGCTCTCTGTGCCGCCACCGTCACGTCTGGACAAATACCATGTGAATATGGACATGATGTGCGACAGCTGGTGAGCAGCGTGAGGAAGGAAGGCGTGGACAGAATCATCAAACTGAAAAATAAATTATCCTCCGCTAATGATAACGAGACCCTCATTCACACACTTCATGAGGTGAACCGCTAGAATGAGCTTTGTTATAAGGGAATAGCCGAAAATCTAAATGTATATTGTTTAAAATCTAACACAAAAAAAAAAAACAAAAAATTATATATATATATATCTATATATATATAAAAAGAAAACATTAATTAATAAATAATTAACTAAATTTTAAAATTAATATAGTTAATATATATAATTTATATGATAAAAATATGTAATTGAAACAATATATATATATATATATATAATATCTAGATACATATATATAATATGTGTGTTGTGGTGTGGTATCTTAGCTAATTATAATTACTGTGTCTCCTGTACTTTTGTGATAATTCTCCCTCCAGTCACATTACCTAAACAACAATAAACATTCCGCTTAATATATGTTATTATTATCAGTATATGATATATAATATATATATATATATTAGATTGTATTATATTAGCATAGTCCCAAATCTTTAATACAGTAATGAAAATAATCCTGTAGAAATAAGGCCTATTTTAGGACCATGTAGATTTTCAGTGACCTAATGTAAAAATTTCTTCTTATCACTAATCTAATGTGAAAAAAGATTACTTTAAATAAAGAGCAGTTGGAAGTAAAGTGGTGTATGTTGTTAAAATTGAATTAAATTTAAAATGTAATAATTATATGATTTATAAATTAGATTTACAGTACAATCATGTAAATTCTGGGGGTAATGTGTTAAATGATCATGAACAATGTAGTATTGCAGAAAATCTTAATGATTTGTTTTTTATGCAAAATGTATTGACCAATTTTTTTTTCTGTTATTTGGGGTGAAATGTGACCTGGGCTTTTCTTTGTGACATTCAACCTTTTATCTCTTTGTTTTATTCAGAAAGAAGTATTAGAAGATCTTCATGCGGAGAATAGTAAGCTGGCTGGACTTGTGTGTAAACTGAGAGCCTTTAACCACTGGAGGCTGGTGATCGCTCAAGAGAAACTACAAAAAGAGCTGCTGCAGTGGAAACTGGTATTAATCACTTGTGTTTAATAATACCAGGCTTCGGCTAGCCTCTCCTCCTCTTCTTTTGCCCTTTATTAACTCTGAATGTTGCTCCTGTGTGTCCAGAATGAGGTGTCGTGTAAAACTGAAGCTCTTAAAGTGAAGATGATCTCGGAGCAGAAGGAGATTGGTCTAAAACAAGAGCTCGATGCTGTGCAGGAGGCCGTGCTGCAGTGTAAGAGCGAATATGAGCACATCCAGAGACAGATCATTCAGCAGGTACAACACTCTCAGCCTTCTCATCTTTATATCCATAATTGGGCTTTGCTGTGTGCAAATTGAGCCATCATAAATACAGGAAGTACCTGAAATACAGTACACTGCTTCCAGACTGAATCTTATGATCTTAGTCCAGGGGTGTAAAAAGTATTGAAAATTTGTACTTAAGTTAAAATGCAGATACTCTATCAAATTTTTTTGAAAGTGAAAGTAAGAAGGTATTCACATTTAATTGTACTTTAAAATTTTAAATTGTGCTTTTTAATGTGACTCTTGAAAACAAGAGGCAGTAGAGATGAAACAACTGTCAAAAAAAAAGAAACCTGTCAAAAAAATCATTGTTTTCTCACTGTTGTGACTATGTAAATCTCTAGGACACTGCAGACGTTAAAGTGAACCAGTATACTGAAACTTGTTACCTTTCAGCTAAAATATTTAGCTGATGGTTTTGCAATGACATTTTTGGGACCAAAAAATAAATGATTTTGAGATAAGCAGCAGACTAATCAGGAACATGTCCACAATCTTAGTCCTCCATCTGCAGCTGTATGTGTTTTTAACAAAATTTTAAAGGAATAGTTCACCTCAAAATGAACATTTTGTCATCATTTACTCACTCTTGTCACATTAGAATAAATAAAAATACTATTTTTATTTTTAAATATCTATATAATATACAGAAATAATGACATGTACATGAAAATCTAGTTAACCAAGTTTAACTAAAACTATAAAAAAGATTTTTGTTACTTGAAATAAATGTTAACTGAAATAAAATGAAATATAAAAAACTTAAACATATTTTATTTCAGCTAGTTACCAAAGCGACATTTGCCATTTTTATTTAGTTTAACTTTATGCACTAAAAAACTGAAACTAACACTGAAATAAAATTAAAAACTGTATAGACATATTAAAAAAAACAACTAAAACTAATAAAAAATTACAAAAACAAACAACAAAATTACTAAAACTTTAAATGTAAAATGAAAACAGAAAATATAAAAAAAAACATAAAATTTAAAATATTAACAAAAACTATAAAACTATCTAAATGATACTAAAATAACACTGGTTTATATGAACTTAAAACTTATTTTTACCTTGTAAATGTAAAAGTACAAGTATTCAGTTATAACAGAATTCAAATAAAGTACAGATCCTCCAACATAATACTTTAGAATAGTAGTCAAATACACTTTGCACCTCAGTCTCAGAAGCTGCAGGACATGGAGCATCGCTCCACACGAGACACACAGAGCCGACAGGAGCTGGAGGTGCTGCGCATGCAGAGTCTGGAGCAGCTGCAGGAAGACATGGAGGACAGACAGAGTCAACTCAGGGCTCTGAGCGCACAGCTCGAGAAAAACAGCAAAGAGACGGAGCTACGGCAACAACGCAACCACAAGCAAATCAAACACGTGGTCTGAACTGCAGGATTTATGATGATTATTATAAATGTTTAAAGGGGTCATATGATGCTATTTAAAATTTTCCTTTCTCTTTGGACTGTTACAAGCTCTTAGTGCATAAAGAAAATCTGTAAAGTTGAAAAGACTAAAGTCTCAAAACCAAAGAAATATACTTTATAAAAAAGTCAGAGTCAGCCACAACTACCTAAAACAGCTTGTTCTAACATGCCCCCACATGTCTATGTCGCTATGTGGGAAGATTTGCATAACGCCGCCCAAATGTTCACGCAAAGAAAGAAGGCATAACTTTTATTCTCGCTGTAGTATTGTTGTCACCGCCGCCATGTCGTGAAGACGCTGTGTGCTTCGTTGTGAAAGCGAAACTACTTTGTTTGGTCTTCGAAAAGAGGACGATATCGGCTTCGTCATGCCTAGAGCTGATCTGTGCTGGTCGCTGAGGAAATACATCAACTTAGTGCTGTGGATCGCCGGATCGGCTTTCACGGGAAGAAAGCGGCGTCCAGCGGAGTCGTCAAGTCCTCCGGATGATTCCTTCGTCTAAAATCGCCGGCCGCGCCGTTTCAAAAGACCGCGCTATGAGCACTCTAGCCCTCCGGGCCGTTACTAACTATAAGCCCCGGCCGGCGCTCACTCAAGCACTCCGCCGTTCCTCCAACTTATCCCCAGCCTCGGCTCATGTCGGCCGCGGTGTGTGTGACGCTGTGTTTCGTTGTGAAAGTGAAACTACTTTGTTTGGTCTTCCAAAAAAAAAAAACAAATGGACACGACTAGAAATCAGTGGTTAAGTTGTATTTACAACACTGTTCCAGAACAGTTCAACCAAATATTCAGATGTGAGCAGTGCATTTTATAGAGGACTGTTTACTGATCCTGGTAGAATAGACTACAATGCTGGCGTCTGACTCACAAGACTGTAAGTAAGTTTTTTATATTTAAAGTTTTTATATATATTTTTTTTATATTTAAAGCGAGTTTTTTGGGCAGTGTAGAGTAGGGCTTGTTGTTTGTCATTTCTCCGATCACAAATACAGACATGGTTTTATGTTTACGCGGCACGATGCAACGCAACACGTAAAAAGACAGTACAAGTCATTATAATCCATAATTATGTCCCCACTGGATGCAACGAATGCCTCGTTTATAATGGGTTTTCATGTTTTTGAATCATCGCTCTGGCCTTACAGGGCATCATCACAATGTGGTAAGGGGCGTAACATTTCCGTCTCACGCTTGAGGTATTCGGCCAATCACAACACACTGGATAGCTGGCCAATCACAGCACACCTCGCTTTTTCAAACCGATGAGCTTTGTAAAAATCGACGCGTTTCAGAAAGGCGGGGGCATAGAGGAGAAACAATAATGTACAGTATGTGGAAAATAATGTGTTTTTTGAACCTTAAACCGCATAAACACATTTCATTACACCAAATACACAAAATAATGTTCTTTTTAGCAACATCATATGACCCCTTTAAGTTAAGACTACAGGCAAACCCACTGTTTTTTTCATGTACTGCTGAGTTTTTAGATTTTGGGGTAATCTGCTTCCCTAACGTGTCTTCTTTTAGACTAGTAAAAAGAACACATTCAAAATACACATTTAAGTGTTTTTTTTTAATCACACTTTTTTTTTTTTGCTTCAGTAGATTTCCGTTACAATGCATATCTTTAAAGACCATTTCTCTCCATTTCAGCAGCACTTACACCAAACAGTTTTGTTCTTATCGATATTCTGAAGGGTTTTTTTCTTATATTATTCAGCTGATCTATAAAACATTTTATTCCTAAAAACACGGTGAAAATTTATTTTTATTCTGGCTGGGCACCGCAGCAAAAGTGGCTGCCCTCTGCTCAGGGTGTGTGTTCACAGTGTGTGTGCTCACTGCTGTGTGTGTGCACTAAGGACGGGTTAAATGCAGAGCACTAATTCCAAAAATGGGTCACCATACTTGGCCACACGTCACGTCACATATTTAACAAGAATTTTGAACCTGGTTTTATAAATTTTTTAATTTAGATAATGCCTCATTTGCATATTTAAACATAATATTTCAGAAACTTGTAATACATAACAATTGTCTTAATGTACTGTGATTAATCAACTGGGGGAAGTTTAGAGGTATCTGTTAGTGATATCAATTTTTACCATATCCACCTGTAGTGTTTTGCCATAAACTTCAACATCAAACAATAAAAACAAACTTTTTAAAATATTGTGAAAGTCTTAATTGTAAAAGTTCAAACAGTAAAGCACAACGCTAACAACACCAAGGTCATGGGTTCAATTCTTGAACTGATTAAATGTATATCTTTACTGCAATATAACTTGGCTGGTTAAAAGCATCTGTCACATGCATAAATGTAAAGTATCTTGTATTTTGAAGGTGAGAGGTAAGCTTCATCAGGAGCGGAGCCTGAAACTAGAAGCGTTCCAGCAGGTCGACACACTACAAAGTCAGATCCACAGTTTTGAGTCAGCGTTGTGTAAATCTACATTTCCTTCAGGTGCTCACAATATTGATTTCTTGTTATCTTTTTGAGCATTAAGGAAGCATTTTTATTTATATCACTCACTTTTTTCATGTTTAAGGACGCCAAAGCTCCTCCTCAAGAAGACTACATTTAAGAAATGCATCGGCAGGTAAATCACTCAGTCGTTTTCTCTCTGTCTTTTTGCTTCTAAACTTGACTTGTACATCTCCGTGGCTTGTTGTATTGCAGGTTTGCTCAGGAACAACTCGGTTATGTCTTTTACAAACAGTAGCTTTATAAACACAACTGATGAGCTCAGTACTGAAATGGGTTGGAGAGAGTCATGGACACCTCTGGACAGACCCAAAACAGTGAGTTATTTGATTCTGTAGTAAGAGTCATTTAACATGCCAAGCATTACAGGAATAGTCCAACCAAAAGTCTAAAAAATACTAAAAGTCTGATCATAGCACAAAGAACATGAATTATGTGGTGTGAATTTAAATATCTCTTCCAACATTTCATTGTTCTATTTCACAGAACTCCAATCGTCTTCGTCTGGACATTTCAGAGGCGCTGTTACCCAGTCTTCCTGATGGAAACGCTTCTTCTAACCACCTGACATACCAGAATCTTAGATTGGGTCACAAGTAAATAACCCGAACCGCACTAATGAATACCTTTTGATTTATTTCAGACATTTGAAGATTTTTACTTGTGCCCAAACGACCCTAACCTAAACGTGCACTAACCTGAATGACCCTGACAGGTCTGATTATTTGTGCATTAATGAAAACGTAATGTTTACCATTAAGGGGTGAATCTGATGCATATGCATGTCACATTTTCACTCAAAAATCAAAATAAAATTGTTATAAAAGATTGTTTGCATTTTCCCTCAAACTATCATTACTGTACTGATTTTGGAGCAGGACTTCAAATATCTTACATCTGACCAATGCCTTACCAGGTAACTAAAAGTAAATTAACTAAAACCATTAAAGAAAACATTTTCATTACTTGAAATACAACAAACATTAACTGAAATAAAATAAACTATAAAAGATCTTATTTTCATTTAATTTAACTTGTACTAAAATAACTAAAACAAACACTGAAATAAAAGTTAATAAAAAGCATATTTACATATTTAAAAAACTAATATAAATGACAAAAACATCAAAATTAATAACACTGCTCGGTACTGCAAAGTCACATTTTAAATGCAATGTTTAACATTTACAATGTTTAACATTTACATTCGAATTTTTCTGTAATTTTATAAATAAAAATAATTATGTGTGCAAAAGTAATTTTTTTACAGTAAAAAAACAGTGATTAATATGTCTTGTTTTTTGCATTACAGAAATTAGAAATTAACTTAATTATCCCCTATATTAAACCTTCCTTTTCTTGCAAAAATCTTAGAACATATTATGGCCTTGCAGCTGCACAATCACCTTACAATAAATAATCTTTTTGAGCCCCTTCAGTCTGGCTTTCGAAAATTTCATAGTACTGAGACAGCCCTGATCAAGGTCACCAATGACCTGTTAATCGCCTCAGATTCTGGTTCTCTCTCCATTCTTCTCCTTGATCTTAGCGCCACTTTTGATACTGTCAATCACAATCTATTATTTAACCGTCTTGAAACTGTTTTTAGTGTTTCTGAGCTGGTTTTAACGTGGATTAGATCATCTCTCTCTGATCATCGATATTTTGTCTGCATGAGTGGTCTGTCATCACTACTGGTGTTCCTCAGGGTTCAATTTTAGGCCCCTTACTTTTTAGCATTTCTATATTTCCCCTTGGATTACTTTTAAGATCACTTGGACTTTATTTTTATGCAGACAACACTCAGATTTATATTCGCTCTAAGCCTGGTCAAAACGTGGATGTTTCTTTCTTATCACATTGTATTTCTGAGATAAAAGGATGGATGTCCCAAAACTTAATAATGAAAAAACTGAGGTCTTGCTTGTTGGCACTTCTCATCAGCTTCGTAAAAGCTGGCTCACTAATTTAAATTGTAGATGGCTCTGTTTTGAAGTTACAAACTAAATTAAAAACTTTAGGAGTTATATTTGATTCAAGCCTGTCTTTTGTCCAACATGTGAAATACTCTAAGAACTCCTTTTTTCATCTCAGAAATATTGCTGGACTCCGTCCTATGCTGTGACTGAAAGGCTTATTAATACTTTCGTATTTTCCCACATAGACTGCTGTAATGCACTTCTTGTTGGTGTTTACGATTTGTAGGGGACAGGGCTTTCTCATCCTAGACTTTGGAATGCACTCCCTTCTTATATCAGAGACACACAGAATCTAAGTACTTTTAAATCTTACTTAAAAACAATTTTTTGGTTAGCTTTTTCTTGATTATCTTAAATTTTATATTCTAGTATGTTCTTTTAATTTGTGTTGTATTTTTATCTGTTTTATTATGTAAAATGCCTTAAGAAGCTGCTTTAAAGGCGCTATATAAAAATAAAGATTATTATAGAATCATTTTTTGCATTATGGCAATGAGCACTGGTTGAAAAAACTTATGCCACTGAGTCAAATATCCAGTGACATGCTGGACAGTAACACTAAAATAAATTGTTTTTTGGACAAATAGTTTGGAGTCGCATTTATGTGAACCATTTATTGTCTTTAGTCTCATTAACAAGTACAAAAACAAACGAAGAATGGCTAAAACGAAGTCATTTAAAAAACAAAAAAATATTTTTCTGCTTGTTCTCAATTAATCAGCTTGACTGATTAAAATATAACCATTTACAACAAAAGAGAATAAGTATCAGCATTGTTTTTTTTTTTACAAACTTGTTCATAATGGTGATGCTTGTTCTCTTTTGTTGAATTTTAACAAGTACAAAAAACTAATTAATAATGGCAATTAGGTCTGCACAATTAATCAAATTTCTTATCGCGATTACAATTACGGATGCCACAATTACATAATCGTTCAAAGCGGCAATTAATCGTTCAAAGTCCACTTATGTTATTCTGCATGCTTAAGATGTGTTTTTTTCTTTCTACATGTTATCTTAAGGTTTTTTCCCATTATTTTAATTTTAGTATAACATTATAATGCCATTCATATTTTTACTTTTTTATAATTTAAAGAAGAAACCAATCCGATGTATAGTTGACATTTGAGGCTTAATACTATAGAAAAGCACTAAAAGTTTTTCAGTTAGAGTGTTTTCAGCTTGTTTATTTTCATTCAAAAAAATGTGGCATGCAGTTGCATCAAACAATGGTATAAACATCATTCAATATAAATTGTGATAATCGTAATTAATAAACGAAATAACAATTTCAAGGGAATAATCGACAATTATGATTTTTGTCAATTGTGCAGCCCTAATGGCAATACTTTATGAAGTCATTTTGAAAAAAAATTTTTTTTTTTTTTTTTGTTTTTTGTTTTTTGTTTTTTTTTGCTGCTTGCTCTCAATGATCGCTTTACTCTCTTACATATAACCATTTTACAACAAAAGAGAATAAGTTCACGTTTTTTTTTTTACAAACTCATTCATAATGCTGATGCTTGTTCTCTTTTGTTGAATTTTAACAAGTACAGAAAACAAATTAATAATGTCAATACTTTATGAAGTCATTATTTAAAAAAAAACAATGTTTCTGCTTGCTCTCAATGAAATCAGCTTTGCTCTCTTAAAATATAACCATTTACAACAAAAGAGAATAAGCATCAGCATTATGAACGAGTCCTGACGGATTCAAACTGTGTCAGTTCAGTTTTGCGGGGTCATGCTGGTGGTGTAGAGGTACGAGACGGTTCCAGCCTGGATCTGGAAGGTTTGGCCCTGAATCTGATCGCTGGGGATCTGCTCACTTGTCTGGCTGATGGAGATGGGCTGCCCGCTCTGGCTGCTGATGTGAATGCCTCCCACGGACCTCCGCTGGATTTCACAGATCTCACCCCCCCCCCCCCCCCCCCCCCCCCCCCCCCCCCCCCCCCCCCCCCCCCCCCCCCCCCCCCCCCCCCCCCCCCCCCCCCCCCCCCCCCCCCCCCCCCCCCCCCCCCCCCCCCCCCCCCCGCCCCCCCAACCGTTGTGGATCACCTGCAGCTGTTGTGGACCTCCGTGATGAACCTGCAGTTGCTCCATGGCTTCTTTGGTCAGCGTGATGACATGCATTTGCGCTGCTGTCCGCCGCTCACCCGACTTCCTAAAACGCTGATGGTTTGGATTTGAGTACTGGCATCTAATCCATCTGGCGTGACCAGCGCCAGGTTTGGAACGTGACCAGAAGGTTGGGTGAGAAGCGTGAGACCCTGTTCCACAGAAGTATCTTCTGCAGTGATGATGCTGATACTTTGATCCTGGCACAGGTTGATGTTGTTCACCACCAGCTGGATCTCCTGCTCGGGGTGGATGGGAAGTTGGTAGGGCTGGAGTTGGAGGATGTTGTGCATTTCTTCAGCTCTTGACGTGGCCTCCACCGGCGCAGGCCCCGTGGTCTCAGCTTCTCCTTGTTGACGCTCCTTGTTGTGAGTCTTGGTGTGAGCTTTAAGGTTGTCCATTCGGGCAAACGACAGGTTGCAGATGGAACACGTGAACGGTTTTTTACCCGTGTGAGACGCCACATGACGCCTCCTGGCACTGGGGTCAGAGAAGGTCTTATCGCAGATGTTGCAGACGTATGGCTTCTCTCCTCTGGATGGGGAAAGATCATTTCATGACATGGTGAGTAGGGTAAAAAAAGTTAATGAACATAATTATTGTTCAGTGTTACCATAATTTAAACTCTTACCATAATTCACACCACAATTCCCCAGTTAACTGATTGCATTTGCAATTTTTTGTATTACAAATTTTATGAAATGTTATGTTTAAATATGCAAATTATGCATTATCTTGATTAAATATCCTAGTGTTCAACTGTCCAGAACTGAGATCTGTACATTAGATAAAGCCAAGTTCAAAATATTTGCTTCATTTTGTTGACATATAAGAGTTAAAGGTTTTACAGAGGGGATTTTGAATATCTGTTTATCAGAAAATACTGTCAAAGGCAAAATCACTATGTTTTAGGAATAAAATGTATAAAAAGCACAAATGATAGCCAATAACCCTCTGAAAACCTCCAGAATAGAAGTAAACCTGTAAAGTTTAGTGTACATAAGTGATCTTGAAGTGGCGAAAAAAACTCATTGAGGAACCCCCTTAAAGAACATTGTAATTGAAATCTACTGATGCAAATAGATAAAGTACAATAAAATAAACACTTAAACACATGCAATGTTGGAATTTCTGCTCTGGAATTGTATGCAAATGAGTGCACATTTAATTAGACAATACCTCCTTTGCATATATAAAAATAACATCAGAAAACTAATACAAAAATGTTTGCAATTCTTAATATACTCACTCAAATGGGGAAGTATGGTGATGCTGGGGGGGGGGGGTGGGGTTACTTACATTTAATCTTTTAATAAAATTGGTACTAGATGCCGAGTATCGGACCAATATCGGAATCGGCCGATAATGGCTTTAAATGTAAATATCGGCATCAGCCCGATATGAAAAATTATGCCGATATGTCTTGCCGATAAGAGGAATACGTTAACTCACATGTGCTCAGGGTGTGCTAGCGATTAGATCACATCAGCAGTGTAACTCATTTTTGAAGCAAAGTTTTGCCTGAATGATGATTAGATTCACTGTTTTGGATCGCTGCATTTAAACTGTACACAATGAAGCGTTAGGTGTGTGATAGTAATAGCATGTGTAGCGGCAGCAGCGGCAGCCTCCCCCGGGTCCTAATGCCCGCTCAGTAATGAGTTTTAATTCCGTAGGGGGCGCTGTTGGCCTACTTTTAATAAAATGAAAGTACAATACACAAATAATATTTAGACTGTGTTTCTGATTAAATAAAGCAGTAATTGATGTCATAAAATAATGAGTATGCTTTGATTTAAAGGTCAGAACTATAGCTTACATGATTAAAAAAATCACAAACATGACAGTTGTAAATTAAATAATTTTATATATACTGATTTATTCATTAATGTGTAATATGTTATATTTTTTAAACAAATTATGAGCTCTAAAAGATTTTCAGAATTTTTCAACTCTTTTGCTTTAGACCATCTACAAATGTTAATTCTTAAAATAAATGTTAAGGTTACTACTGCATCTTTTTGAAGAAAAAAAATGCATTGATTGATATATAGTTTATTTATAGTTTTTCAAAGCTTCAATGTACTGTCAATAAAACCTTCATTGTTGTTTATTTAATCCTAACAAATAAGTTATTGTTAAAAACTAACCAAAATTAAAAATTCCACACAGTAAACTTGTGTTGTTTCCAAACAAAAGGGAATATATCAGTATCGGCATCAGCTATCGGCCAAAAAGAGTTATATCGGCATATCGGATATCGGCAAAAATCCAATATCGTGCATCCCTAATTTTTACCCTATTCACCTGTAGTGTCTTAATGTACAAATGAACTTATGTTGGTTTCTGACCTGTGTATCATGATGTGTGTCTGTAGTGTGCTCTTGGCTGTGAAACACTTCCCACAGATCTCACATGTGAACGGCTTCTCACCTGCAGCAATAAAGTGGGGTTTATACAGCACAGTAGTATGCAAGTTGCAATGCAGTAAATGTGATGTGTTTATTACCAGTATGAGTTCTCAGGTGCTTCTTCAGTTGAGCTGCATCCATAAATTTATGATGGCATTGTGCACACTCAGGTAACGCTTTTCCTGTGTGAACACGGTAATGACTTTTCAGCTGCCGCTTCTGACTGAAGCTTTTCCCACACTTGTCACAACTGAAAGATTTATTCTCTGTGGAAAGACAACATCAGATAGTACAGTATTTTCAGTTTTTTTTGAACATGCACCATGGTGTTTTGGACATTTACCGTGATAATACCAATGTTTGGGGCTGGTAAAATTTTTTTTTTCTTTTTTAAAGTAGTTTTTCTAACAATGTAAAAGTCTTTATTGTCACTTTTGATCAATTTAATGCATCCTTGCTGAATAAAAGTATAATCTTACTGACCCCATACATTTGAATGGTCGTATTATGAGCGGTATATGGCAGTGGTTTGGTATATTTGTGTTACCTGCGTGTAGGTTCATGTGCTCCAGTAGCGAGTGTTTCGTGGACAGCGCTTTGGAACATATGGTGCAGATGAAGGGCTTTTCTCCCGTGTGCATGCGCTGATGAACCAAAAGAGTGTGTTTCTGGGTGAAACCCTTCCCACAAACACTGCATCTGAATGGTTTTTCACCTACATGAAAGGAAAGTGCAATTTTACATTAAGTATTTAATGAATCTTAATAATCTCTGCTGAAATGCTTGAATATAATTAACAGAATCAGTGTTACTATAGTTAATTCAAACTAAAACTAAAACCATTAAAAACATTTTCGTTACTTGAAATAAATTAAACGTTAACTGAAATAAAACTTATTTTATTTTATCTAGTTAAGGCAACATTTCTCATTTAGGTTAAGTTTAAAGGGGTCCTATTATGCTCTTTTACAAAGTCTTTGTTTTGGCGGTGTACTAGAACAGGCTCTCATACTAGGTTGTTCGAAAAACATTAATTTTCACATATTTTACATTATTACAACACCTCTCCTCCCATTCCTGCATGAACTCTCAATAGTTCCTGTTCAAATAAGGTCCGCCCTTCTAATACCAGTGTGTGTTGTGATTGGTTTGTTGGGCCAGTGTGTGTTGTGATTGGTTTGTTGGGCCAGTGTGTGTTGTGATTGGTTATCTTGGCCAGTGTGTGCTGTGATTGGTCAGGCGGGCCAGTGTGTGCTGTGATTGGTTACCTGGGCCAATGTGTGTTGTGATCGGTTAGCTGGGCAAGTGTGTGTTGTGATTGGCAGCACTCGGCACCTGGTCGGGAAATGTTATGCCCCTTACCATAGGGGTGTGACCTTCAGTGTAAATATTGCGTCAATATCAAATCAATTTGACCGCGATTTAAACCCTGATGATTGTAAACACTCTCGTCTGTCTTGGGAAAGCTAGCGTGCCTCCGACACAGTGATAACACTCGTTGCCTTCTCTAGTGCAGCTCAACCAGGTCACGCGCCCATTCGTCGCTATTTGTGATATCACAAATCCCGGAAAATATGCTTTGTAGTCCAAACGAGTCATTTGTTGTTGTTTTTGAAAAGTGATTTCTGTTAAAATATCTCCTTTTGAAGTGGACTTGGAGCTTTGTAACTTTGCAGATCTTTTTTTATTCTCAAACAGCAACATTACTGACTAACTAAAGTTGAAAAAGTGAAAGAGCATAATAGGACCCCTTTAACTTTAAGTACTAAAATAACTAAAAATAAAAATGAATAAAAACAGTATAGACATATTATTATTTTTTAAATGACAAAAAAAAAATACTAAAACTAAGTACAAACAGTAAATACAAAAATTTTATATAATTTAAAAATTAACACAAACTAGAATCTGGTATATTAATATACTAAAAATAATTGACTATATCACAGAACATGGTTTATTATTATCATAAACTAAAAACAATATTTTTTTTAACATCAACTAACATAAAATTTCAGAAAGCATAAACTTATTTTATTTCAGCTAGTTGCTGAGGCAACATTTCTCATTTTCGTTTAAAGTTGCAGTACTATAATAACTAAACCTAAAGCTACTAAATAAAATTCAGACAAACAACACTAATACGACATTAAAAATACAAAACTACTAAAGACAAAACCAACAAAATTACTAAGTGCAAAACAGCAATATATAAAAATAAAATCTTATAAAAATAAAATCTAATTCAAAATATCAATGATACTACATGTAAAAGTGAACAGAATAAATACATGCTAGATTGAATTCCGTTTAGACAAGATTGTGTTGAATTTTATTTCTGTTTGTGTTTTTCATTTGCATGTTCCCTCATTACTTTTCAGTCGATTGTATAGAATAATAGAAACAGAGTTCTACCTGTGTGAGTGCGTTGATGTATCTTCAGAAACAGATGGCTTTTAAAAACCTTCCCACACTGGTCACACCTGGCCTCTGTGTCTGGGTACTTCCTCTTGCGTCCTCTCTTCCCCGGCTCCTTGCGCTCTGAGAGCTCGTCTCCTAACCTGTATCCCTTCAGCTTGACAGGCCGCTTTATTTTGCGCTTGCTGTGACGGGGTCGGTCCTCTCTGGGGTTATAGTCGCTGTCGCTGAAGTCTCTCGGTGGGGAAGTGGGATCTAAGAGGGGTTCTGTGGACTCAGAGGTACTTTGTGCTGGTAAACCAGTGTCTGGATCCTCTTTTTGGCTTGAATCCTGAGTGTGAAGGCTCTTTTTCGGCCGCCCTCTTTTACGCTTTGTCTGTATGCACTCATCAACACTGTCTCCCTCGGCAGACATCACATTTTCAGCCGTTGAACTGTCCTTTTGAAGGTCCTCGTGGGCTTTGAGCAAATCTCGGATGTCCAGAAACCGCGCCATGTCAAGCAGCTGCTCAGAGCTGCTCTCGTCCACAGACACATTTGCGCTGTAGATAAACTCGAGCACGGCCGAGAAGGTTTTCGCAGCCATGCCATCCAGCTTGTACACCGACTGGCTTACCTGATCTTCAGCGGTGAACATTAATGAGAAATACTCACTGCTCGCTGCCAAAAGAGCCTTGTGTGCCTTGAAGTGCACGTCTTCTACGATGAGGGTTATGTCACAGAGCAGTTCCCTTCTTCTGAGCTTGTCGAATTCATGCAGGATTGTGTCCTTGTGTGTTTTTGAATGCAGGGCGAGAACAGATGAGGCTGGTGGTTGAGACATGATGCTGTTACAGTGAGCATGAATCTAAAAAGGAAAAAGTTGAAACAGTTTGAAATAGAGCTCTCAGCTGGTTTTGCTTTTTGAACCTAGATGGGTATCAAATGGCGAGCAACACAACACCAAACCCATATTTAATGTATTCTGGGTCATATTTTCTTTTACTTTGAATAGTCTTGTTCATGGTTTTTGAGGATGAAAGCATGTCACACAATGGGTCTAATTTGACTGGCTTCTACCAAGTAAAACAAAGGATCTGGGAAGCATTTTCTCCTCCCCCTATATAAGCCTGTTTACTATATGCAAATCGAACTATGCACACGCTTGTGAAAAAGAAGTGTGCTTAATTGAATTGAATATGCACTTTTAGTGTACCTTAAATCTTAGAAGTATATTTTTAAAAACCTGTCTTTACAGACAATATTAATATCGAATGAACTACAAAAGAGCAGGGCCACTTAAAATGATAGTTCTCTTCCCCAAATAAATATAAATAAAAATCTGTCATCTTTTACTCACCCAAGTTGTTCCAAACGTCCTCATGTTTTGGTCTGTTCTGTCTGCTTAACGGCAAAAGAAGATATTTTTAACAACTATGGAAGTCAATGGGGACCAGAAACTGTTTGGTTATACCATATATTTTTTGTGTTCGATAGATGAAGTTTAACAGTATATAAAGTAAAGTATATTTTAATCTTTCATTGTGCTTGAAAGTACACTTACTTTGATGTTGACTAACATACTAAAGCACACAAGTTAATGTTTTAAATTATACAAATTACAACTTTATCATTAAAAAAAGTGTAATTAGATATATTTAAATACATGACAACAGAAATTGCATTGAAGTATATTTTAGTTTACCAAAAATGCTTGTCAGCACATTCAACAGTACACTTTAACCATATTTCAAAAACAATAAAATTATGAAATTACATAAGAAGATATATTTAAGTGGGCTTAAAAGCTCTAAATTTTAATGCATTTTCATTTAATTTCTATCAACATGCAATTAAGTGTCTGAAACCTTTATTACATTCAGTGGGGCCCATCATCAGAAGTAAAGTATGCTAAAGTGTGGTGTTTTCACACAGGCAGTTACATTTCTATTTAGATCTGTTTCCCCTCCTATCACTGACCCTTTTGGGTTGTGACAAACCATGCATCATTAAAAAAATTAAAATAATTATTTGAAGTACCATGTAAATACTATGGTACAGTAATATGATAATCATTCAGAACCAATGTTATTTCCATATTTGGACCCAAACCGCTTTATAAGCCAATTTAATGAAACATTTTACAGAAATATCAGTAAATGCATGCATGCTACAATCATGCGACACAACTGTGCACGCAACCCGAGCTGTAAACACAGTCTAGTACAGTGCAGATCGTGTTCTGATTGCATCACAAACTGTGTTATGCGCCTGTGAATCTTCATGTAGGCTATATCTACAGTATGTCAAAGGTCTTTGAACACAGTAATAAATGAATAAACTGCTTTAAGCCCAGCGCCATGTGTAGCAACAAAGAGCTGCGTCGCTTTCCCTTCTAAAACACTCTCCTATCGCTAAAAGACTAGCGCTGGTTTGAAAATTACAACATTTAATCTGCGAAACACACTTCAAAGAATAATCGCACTACTGTTTGAGGACTATAATATACGATTAAGCTTTCAGGACCTCACCTTAAAGGAACCGTTTCAGACTGGCATGTCTCGCGAGAATTGCCTTCCGTGATTTCAGTAAACATCACAGACATGAGCAGATAGAAAGGCAGCAGAGAGCACCAGAACGGGCGGGGCGGGTATGTACTATGGGGTTCCATTTGTGTCAAAAATGCTTTGTGCTTTGTACTATACATTTGTCTTTGTCTACAGTCATTGCCTACTTGTTCAGGTTTACAGCCATGAATTGTCTGAATACTAATTATTTCTGTTTTGATTATTTTATGTTTATTTAGTCAACCACTTCCAAGTTTCGTAGTTTTATGATTCGTTAGTAGTAGTAGTAGTAGTATTTAGACGGCGTTGTCACATGGTAACCATAGGCGCTATTGGATAACATATTTTATGTAATGATATTATATAAATTGTATATTTTTTAGTTTGTATATTTTTAGTCAATTTTAGGATTGTAAGCAGAGATGCGCCCCCAGGCAGAACCACATTTGTCACCCAGTGTAGTGTTTGCAAACAGCGCCACTGTTGTGTCTTATTCATAACTGAGGGGATAGAATTACTTTATTGAACATAAAGCATATTTGTCCGGTACCTTCTAAACCATTTATTGCACACTAATATTTAACTATTAGCAGTGCACACCCCCATTAAATAGCTTTCAATGTTGATGTTACAATAAGCTAATACCACGTTTGTGTTGTGTGTGTGTGTGTGTGTGATAATTGATTTACCCCTTCGTGAGGGGCATGTAATTTGAGAGTGATTAACTACTAATAATTTCACTATGATGAAACACAAGATAGTGAGGTTTTTATTTATTTAATATTTTATTTAACTACAGGGGACGGGGAACCGGATACGGTGAAACATCGTTTGTAATCGATCACGTGACTCTGATTCTGAGCAGTGTTGCCAGGTGCTTGGTTTTTCCGCACAATCGGGCTACTTTAACACTGTTGCCGCGGGTTGAAGCGACCCCAATACCGTGATATTTAGACCATGGAATGCGAATTTTACTAGGGGAACAACGCCAAAAAAAAAAAAAAACAGTGTATTTTACCCCACCGGATTGGGCTGGTTTTGGGGAGCCATTTTAAGGAGGTAATGTTGTGAAAACCTGGCAACCCTGATACTGAGCTTCATTGGAGCATGTTTTGCCTGCTCGAACAGGTGCCTCGAAGCTTCAGTGTCATACGTAACATTACTAATGTTGACCTATATTCATCAGTTTGTGTGGGCCGTAATTCGAGCACAAAGCGAATGAAGATATAATGTTCGTCAGTGGATAATCGCAGACAAGAGTTTGGTTGGTTATTTGTTTCATGCAGGTCAGGCAGTACGCCTGAGGTAAGTACACAAATGGTGCATGCTCGTTGAAACGTTCTGTAAAATGTATTTTAAATACTAAAGTAGTATCTGGCATAGTACAAATAAACCTTCGTTCTACTACAGTAACAAATTGTACTAATTATGGCATTTAAGCAATAGCTAGCAACCACTTGTGATTTATTTCTGAAACTTTTTAACGGGTTGCAGGCAGACTTGGCTACTACATTTGGGTACAGTCCAAATGATTTTGGAACGTCCTTTTTTCTTAAAGAATAAACAGCTAATTTTTCTTAATAATAAGTAAAGAATCACAATTGGCCCGATGTTTACATTTCTTAGTTAAATATTGGCAAGGAGACGTAATTAGGTCTTTTGACTCCCCTGACAGCGAAACTGTGGGCAAAGTCAAACAAAAAAGATACTTGTTAGTAAGATCGTGCGAGCAAAAAATAATAGATAGGGGCAATGTATCACGAGAAATCGCAAAGCTGCACTGAAAAGTCCCGGTAACAAGACGAACACGGAAAAACCCAAAGTGTGGCTCTAAGCATGAATCTCCAGGGCTGCAATGAGTCCCCTCCAGCCCGTGTCTTTAATCTTAAATCACAGATAAATCTGATCATCATTTTGGCATCAAGGACGCTATTTAATAATTTCTGTGTTATTCCATTTTGTTGATTCTACCGGCCCTATAGGAATTGTTTTTCAATATGGAGAAGAATTGTTTATCAGAATCTAATCGTTGAAGTAAGATAGAATTATGTAAGACTTAGATGTTTAAAGGCATTTACAGATGCCAGTTTAATATAGCTGTTTGAAAGTGTCTTTATTTTTGCACTGTTCCGCTTGACCATTTTTTAACATTTTAAATATGCTTGGAGTTTTGAAATAGGTATTAATTTAATTAGCAGGAATTATTTGCCTATGTCATTGTCGAGTGTAACACAAATTCCAAAATATGTTTTGACCAGGATAACTGCTAACAGGTTACTGCTGCCAATAAAAAGTGTCTTATTGTGACCACAGACAAAAGTACATCTTCATACTGGTTGATTGGCTAATCGAGGTAATCACAAATGTATCGTCTAAATTCACGGGCATTTTAGTATAACTACAGTTTCTAAAGATGCTCTAAGGATTACCCAGCACTGTAATAAAATTTTCAAATACTTTTCCGTGATCCCCCCCGAACCACAGCAAAGTTTGGACTATTCTGGACGATGTCGTTGTCAGGACTTTCTGGACCTTGACAAGTGTATTTCAGCTTGGCAGTCAATAACAGACAGGCCCAAGTCCTCGCGGTTTTCATCCAAAAATTCTTAATTGTGTTCCGGATGACAAACAAATCCTAGTTCCTTGTTTTGAACTACATGGGGTGACGTTATTAATGGACAACTATGTTTCATTGGGGGTTGAGATCTTCCCTTTAAGGAGATACGTATACCACCTCTATTTCTTACCAAAAGGTTGTCAAAACAAACATCTGACAACAGTAGCAACATCATCATTTGTGTAAAAAGTGTGACATACTAGAGCAAAACAGGCACTGGAATCAGCACCCCAAATTTAGTATTAACGAACAAGAATAGAAGTTTCAACAAATATGATGCAGGGCTGTATCTCATATCTATATATATGATGAGGGCAGGTATGAAATGTTTGGTAACATTCTTGCAATCTGAATTTTGTTTTGTTTTACGCTATAGAACAAAATCATGATTTTCAAGTTTCGACAACGCCCGTTTTTTTATGGTTCAGGGGTAGGAGCCTGAATGATCATGGTATTTTAGACTCTAGCATACATCTGTCGTCATGTGTGTTACAGTCCACTCGAGGCGAGTCTGTCTGTGCCTCTGTCCTCCAGCTGCCTCACTGTGGAGGTGCTGTCGTCTGAAGCACACAGAAGGTAGGTCATAGATTGGTTTTGATTGGTCCAGGAATCTCGAGTCCTGAGTCTATGCCTCAGGAGGGGGTTGGGTAGAAGGGGTTAAGGTTGGCCCTATAAAGCAAAGGGAGGTTTAGACAAAGGGTAATGATATAATTTTGTACTAACGTGGACGATGATCCCTGCGCTCAATAAAATCACCAAACTGCATGGCCTCAGATTAGGAGGGTGAAGCATGTGGTGTGTGGGACGGTTGTCCAGGTCATAGAATTTCACCCAGGCTTTTTCCTGTATTCTTTCATCCAAACAGAGCAGATACAGGCGAGTTGGGGATAGACAGACAAATGGCGTTTAATGTAAGAAGGTTTGAAGTAAAAAGGGTAAGATCTTGTACATTGATTACGGGGCAAAAGGGAAGCGCCAACAATTTGTTTTTGTGAGACTTAATGCAGGGAGGGTTGGAAAATGTATGATACTGTGGTAAAATGATATCCACACCAATAATTCATTATATTTACAGGTAAATTTAGGGCAAAGCAAATTGTAAGGGAGAATTGGTTAGGTAAAAGATAAATAAACCATCAATTGAGCGTGAAAATAGAAGAATTGATAATTGTACATGACAATGCGCATTGTCGGTAATTTGACTACAGATCTGTAAATTTATAACCAGGTGGAGTCTAGAGGGGGAATGGCATTACCGGTTTTATGAGTATAATATAACAATATATAAAATAGATACGATAAAATATAGAGCTATGGGTATAAGTAGTAGATATGATAGTAATGGTATAATATATATTTTGGTGGTATTGTGGGTTTTTGTTAATATAGTTAGTTTTGTAATAATAGTTGATATCTATATAGTATAGGATAGGGGTGGATGATATGGATGTACAAGGAGGGTATTTAGGTGGGGATTAATGGGGAAGGTGGGGGGGAAAGTATAATAAATATGTTAGTGAGGTTGGGGGTGAGCCCTTTGGTAATTTGATTTCAAATATGGTAAACGGATAATCAACAATGCTAGTATACCCGTTGGAATGATGGTTGATGCGATTAGGGGAAGGTGCGCATAATTATGATAGGGGTTTGTCGGGTGGATAAAATTGGGACACTATAGGGCGGTACAAGGTTATGGGGTAAGGGAGGGGCGTTTAAAAGGTGTAGTTTTCAGGGGAATGCGCGAATTTTTAAATTGGGTGATTTTGACATAGTTACTAAGAATATTTCTGACAGGCTGCATTCCAAAAAAAATAATTAAACTTGGGGGGGAAATTATTAAATATTTAATACATAAATACAAAGTCGACCAGTCCAAACCATCTGAAGACACAACTATATAGAATTTATCCTTCTACACATCAATCTCATCTCTCTGTAAATACTGCAGGTGAAAAAGTCTCAGAAGCAACTGAGCTTTATGTAGAGAGTTCAAATACATACAGGAAGGAAGGGGAAGTGGGGGGTTGAAGGATTCTCTCCAGGCAGAAGGCAGCAGGACAGGTCGGCTCAGGTTGCCGGGTCGCAACACTCCGTACCAGGAGCATATAATGATCCGGAAACTGAGGGGTGTGCGGGACTGGTGGTGTGGGGCCTTCGGGGGGTGGCCATGCCAAAGCGGGGGAAGGGCAACCCACACACCGAACGGCTGCAGCGTAGCTACATGACAGATTATTGCAAGGACCCCGACTGGGTACAACTACATTAGTGGGGGACGGCTTCTGTTCCGAAAACAAGAAGCTTGGGAAGGACATGTGTATTAAAATCTATTTAGGGTGTATGGCTTGGCCGTCTCCAGCCCCCACACACCCGGCTCTCTAGCTCATGACAGATTATTGCACCATACATTACACTACATTAGTACGGCTGCTTTCGAAACAAGAAGCTTTGAAACATTTATTAATCTTTTGTTTATAAATCATTGATTCAGAGCTTGTTTCAATCTCCCCAAGTCTTTTCGGCAAACGATGCTTTTTTACGTCATACGGGTTCGAACATTTATAAATTCTAAAATATTTTCAAAATACACTTTCTGAATTTTCATTGCATTTGCAATGTTTTGACCAGCAGGTGCTGCCAGACTGTGGTGTTTCGAGCAATCTCAATTTGGCTGGTTCACAGTTTCGAAAAAGCTTTGTTTATCCAATCACCATCTATTAATTCAGAGTTGGATGAATATGCTTGAACCATTAAAAATGAATCACATAAGGCACATATGAGTGTAATGGTCACCTGCACTGAGGAAGCTGCCCACAGAAATACGGGATAATGTAGAAGAGCCGGGGGTTGGAGCATTCTGGGTAGCTTTCCAAGATGCATGTGTTGATGTCCTTTGGTCAAGAAGAACATAACGGAAACAGAACAGCAGATGTTTTTTATCCAAAGATGAACAAACGCAATGTGTCAAAGAGCCATTGGTAACATTTCACTGTTAGCTCTGCTAGTGCCGTTACACTGATTTAGTTGTTGAACTGGACTGAAGCTCTGAGAACAGTGCTGTGTTTATTCATCCACAAGGGGTCAGGACACACAAATGCCGTGACTGTGGGGTCATTCATATCAGTCTCCAACCAACTGGCTATTTCCTGCTGCTGAGCAAACAAAACCACAACATTCCAGAGAAAGGTGCAGAAAACCAACAGATGAAAATTAGCATTTGAACAGAAACCATGCCTATCCATGTGCATTGTGTAGAACGAATATGATTGCATTGGTATCTTTACAGAAACTGTACACGTCTAGTTGTCATGTGTGTTTTCCTCAGATGATGTCACACTGTATGTACTGTATATACACGACCTGTAAAGCATTACCACACGTCACAGGAAAGCCAGCAGCACAGTCAGTCTCACACTAAATATAGACCGAGTAAACCATGTTAATAACCGCTGCCCGCTGAGCAGTGAACGAGGCATTCATGTGTATCGTACAGTCCAGTGTTCATGCACTCAGTGCTCATTAATCTACATTTGTACTGTGTTTCTCTAACTTTGCTTGAACTACTGCTTTCTTCAGAAACATTTGTTTTAAATCTCTTACTAAGTATCTCTCGTCGTCTTTCATCCCAGAACAGAGAGAAAAGACCAAGGAGGTCCCGGAGCGACGTGATTCTCTGCGCCCCAGGGCGCAGTCGCCGAAGCGCCGGAAGAAATAGTTGGACAGGAATCGGTTGATGGGATCTCTGATGATATTAATGTGCACGGGCTCATCCATTCTGAACCTGATTACAGTAGAGAGAGGACTCATGTTATAAATAATGGGGGGCCTATTTATAATCTCTGTTTATTACACAGCTGCCTGGAAAAGTCAGATATTTTCAAATATTCACCGTCATTCATGGCAAAAATGGAACAGCAGAGTTAGTTTGGTATTCAATATTCCACACTTTTTATTCAGCGTAAAATCCAGATAACTCTAAAATGTCTTATTCCCACCCACCCATTGATTTTTTGTTGAATGATAACCATCGAACAGAGAAAAATGTTCTAAAAACTTTGGCTAACGTTCTGGCAAGTAACGTTAATAGTTCAAAATCACACTTACCTGGTCTTTAAAGGGGTCATATGATTCTATTTCAATTCTTCCACTATATTCTTTGAGTGTTACAAGCTCTTGGTGCATAAGAAGATCTGTAAAGCTGCAAAGACTAAAGACTCAAATACAAAGAGATATTCTTTATAAAAATTAAAACTCATCCACGCCCTCCTAAAACACCTAGTTTAAACACACCCCCACATGTCTACATCACTATGTGAAGATTTGCATAAACCCGCCCAAAATGTTCACACAAGAACCAAAGAAAGGAAGGCATAACTTGGTAATAATTTCTTGCTGTAGTATTAGTTGTAATGGCCGCCAGCCATTAGTGTGGATCGTGAGGCGGTGGTGTGTTTCGTTGTGAAAGTGAAACACTTTGGTTTGTCTTTCCAAAAGAGGACATATGTGCGTCTTCATGCCTAGAGCTGATCATGGTGCTGTTTCGCGAGGAATACATCAACTTTGCGCTGATCGCTCGCCGGTCGGCTTTACCACCGTGGACGAGTCGTAGTCCTGCCCACGGGGTCTTCACATGCGTGACGTAACTTTCGTTCTTTTTTCTGTCACACGCTTGAAGTAGTCGGCCAAAATTCACAACGCCCTGCCTATCTTGCCAAGTCCACAGCCCACCTTGCTTTTTCAGATCGATGAGATTTAATACACAAAATAATGTTATTTTAGAGCAGCATCATAGACCCCTTTATAATTGTTTAACATGTCAAAGCACAAAAAATATTTATTACATCGTTCATGGTAACATGTTTTCTGAAACATCTTAAGCTGGAAAAGTCAGTTTTCAATGCAATTCAATATCAATTCATAACTTCTAATCAATGTCTGGCATAATCATCAAAATGTAATGTTCACGATACCAAGAAACATCTTTTTAAAAGAAAATTAATTAAAAACTATGTTTTTAATAATATCAGAAAAAGAACAACTAGAAATAATGCTCTCATAAAGTAATGGGAACATTGGCAAAATATTCTTAGAACATATTTTTATTAGCTGGGACTGAGCATAAATCTGCTGACATTGTAACATGCTATAAAATTCAGGTCTCAAAGGGATCGGGATACACTTACAACACGAGAATTAAATGTACCCAACGCTATGTCCCGTTCTTGCGTCTTAATTGGACAGTTTTTTAGGAAAAGAAACGGAAGACTTTACCTTGTTATATTATTATTAATAATTATTTCTATTAATCATTAATTAATTAGTTATTATTATTAATATAAATAATACATATTAATAATTAATACAGGTGAAATGGCAAAATACACAAAATTACAAAAACAAAATTCTATGTTTTTATTTATTTGATGAGTAGCCATGCATCAACTCACCTGCTAAAATTGAGAAAATGCACATGTCGGGTATAAAGAAATGGCTGAGGAGTTGTGCTGATGTTTCTAATCAGATTTTCCTACACACAAATGAAAGAAGAACAATTCAAATGAATGACTAGTGATGGTTCAGTGGTGGATGATGGCTGAAATATTGGCATACTGGAATTATAATGATGAATTGGCAGCTAATGTGACGCTCGTAAAACAAGACATTGTTTACATTGGCAATTCTTTTTTGATTACCTGTTCACGTTTGGTGAGTCTGGTCTTGTTGTGAATATCAGAGGAGATGAGAGTGAACCGATGTCTGTCCACCAGCATGCGCAGCAACAGAACTATAGTGCGACTGCCACACTTACCCACCCTGTTATACACAACCTGACTTGGGAACGGTAGAGCCTGCAGCAGAGAAAACTCTTGCAACATTCAAAGCGTTTCCACTAAAGAACAATCTTACCACATATTGGCATAAACATGTATATGCATCAGTTGATTGTAGGACATCACGGTCACAAATGAGATTCAAGCACTCAAATCTTATAGTATGACATGCAATGCTCTTACTCTGGGTGCTAAAGGTCCATGGCCATCAGCAAATCTCCCTAAAAAGTTTAAAACAAAATAAAAATAAATAGAAGTGTGCCTGCCATATACTTTACATATAATTGTGCATATTGAATTTCACAAGTAGACGTTGCTGTGTGATACACTCCTTATAGTTCTTGAGATGAAATGCCAGATGTTCCATCATCTGTATAATATTTGTAGACTTGGGTACTGAAATGTAAGACTGATATCTTTTATATGAGTATTTTAAGAACTGATGCTTTGGAAATCCACAGGTTCTTCCACTCCTCCATCAGTCATTGTAGGACAATGAAAAGCCTCATATCATGAGTTTACATGGACTCGTGTGGAATTCACCGGTGGGTCTCATGCACTGCTCTAAAAGCCAAGAACAACACTGGTGTCGAATAGACCAATAGCAGAGAGAGCAAATGTGACAGTCTGCTCTTTATGAACCTTGACTGATGCCACTGATCTGAGAACACAACTACAGTATCAGGCTTTGCTAACACTTCATAACCTGAATCATTAAAGTGAATTCAGTTAGTTAGACACGTCAGGAAACTTATAAGTTCATATTGCTGTGTAAGCAAAAGAAGATCTGTTTAGAACCTAATACTATAATACAATGCTTTTAAGACCCATTAAAGTTACTTAAAAAAAAAATTTCACTAACTTAATGAAAAATTGATAAATTGATAAATAAATAAATAAAGGTTTTGAGTCAAAAGTCCAATTAAACAAATGCTTGTTTTCTCTAGTAATGATTTTGTTGAAACACCTAGTAGTGGAAAAAAATACACTGATATACACAAATACATATTAACTAAATATATGAACTCAGGACAAGAAAAAATATATATACCATATATAACAATATATATATAAATAACTTTTTAAGTAACTTTAACAGGTCCTTTAAAAGTATTGTATAGGCAGACAGCAGATTCCACTGTGCCAACTTACCCCAAGACTCCTGAAAAACGCACACAGTATGTTTAAGGTCTTACCGAGATAATAACCCACATCCAGCAGGGCTTTTGGTGCTCCTCCGTTTAACTGGAGGAACACAGAGCCCCTAGGCCAGAATGATGAGAGAGCGGATCAGACAGAAGAAAGATCCCGGCGAGATACTCGGCTCCGAACCACCGCGAGCCAGGAAATTTCCCCGGGAGCCTGGGCTATTCCTGACGCGCATGTACCGCTCAATTGTTTCTGAGAGAGGGCTTTCTGAATTCCGGGCATATATCCTCATGACGTAACCGATAGATTGTACTATCCTCTGCTGATCTCATGGAACACATCACTGGTGTCCCACTGGCGTACTCAAAGAAAAGGAGCGAATTTCGTTTTTTTCCCGTGCAGGACTCCTCCGAACTCACCGTACTGTGCCTGCAAGTGTGCACTATCTTTGGGGTTGGGGGCGTGTTTGAGACAAACCCTCAGTTTATTTATTTAAAAGATATATATAATTAAATGTTTAACAATTAAAAATTTGCAGTGCCATAGCCGTCAAATGACTATTATGACATCAGGTACCTGTTCAGCTTATTCTCGAAAACAAGCGTTTACGAAATAAGTAGCCGACCTTCTTTAAAGGGGTCATAGTGAAATTGCTGCTAAAAAGCACATATATTGTGTGTATATAGGTGTACCGAATGTGTTAATGCTGTTTAAGGTTAAAAAACACATTATTATTATTTGTTTCAATCCTATCTAATGCCCCCGCCTTATCTGCAACCGTCGATTTTACAAAGCTCTCAGTCTGAATAGGCGAGGTGTGCTCTGAGTGGGCCCGCTATCCCGTGTGTTTGTGAGTTGGAACCACTACCTCAAATCGTGATGTAATGTAAATGAATTAAGCCAACACCTTAACCCTACTGTGATGCCTGCAACAACCACATGTGACGGACCCCGGGTATGGAGCTCCGCTTTGATCCCGTTGAAGAGTTTGATGTCCTGGCATATCTCCATCAGACGTACCCGGCACGGATACGCTCCAGTCATGACGAAGCGGGATACGTCTCTTTTGGAGACCAAACAAGTAGTTTAAACACCGCTTCACAACGAGCACACCGCGCCTTCCCGACATGGCGGCAGCGGCACAACAATACTACCAGCTAGAATCGAAAGATAACCCTTTCTTTCTTTGCGTGCATATTTGGGCGGTGTTATGCAAATCTTCCCCCGTAGTGACGTAGATATGTGGGGGCGTTTTAGACGAGCCGTTTTAGGGGGGCGTGGCAAAATCTTAACTTTGATAAAGAATATCTCTGTGGATTTGAGACTTTAGTCTTTGCAACTTTACAGATCTTCTTTATGCACCAAGAGCTTGTAACACTCCAAAGAGAAAGGAAAAATTGAAATCACATCATATGACCCCTTTAAGGTAACTTGGAATGTGCAAGGACTAATCTGGTGTCTGGTGGTATTTGTCCATATGTATTGTATAATATTGTTAAAAAATAGAAATTTTAATCAACTATCTTATCTAGGAACACTGGTTTGTAGCGCAACTACTTTGACCATTTACTGTACTTTGTTTTCTTCTAGTTATTAGCGGCTTATGAATCGGAAGTCTCGCACATTCACAAAAAGAGCTTACTTCCTCTTTGCAAAATAAGATGGATATTGTAGCACTTAAACTATTTTAAACAACTTTCATTTCCAGCGTTTGCACATTAGGCTATATGTGGTCATTCTTAGAAATGTATGTACAGTCAAATGACTATAGGCCTACATGAAAATAAACGAATTAGAGCTTTTTGACTTTATTAGCTTTTAAAACACATTTGTCTCTGAAAATCCATTTACAACCTTTCACAGTTCGTTCACACCAACTTGCATTAGTCCATAAAATAACAGAACCCTTCTTTATCACATAAAAGAATGATTATAGATTAAAATGGGTGATAAATGTTACAAGAAAATATTACAGCTGGAAATAAATATGTTTTGAAATCAGTTGAACATTGCTGAAAATATAAGAATGCGGCATACAGAAAACATGCTTTTTAGTCCAGCCAGTTTTTTAAATATATATATATCAAAATAATAATAAAAAACTGCTTCTTTTGAAGAAGAAAAAAATGATGATGATGATCTATTCAATATATCCAAAACATATTACAACAAATGTAGGTTTACACTCAGAGTCACTATTATATGTACATTTTCAAAGGCAACATTTATGGTTCGCATAAACTCCCAAAAAGTTTTCGTTGGAACTGTTGCATTTAGATCATAACAGATAGAAATCAGAAGTTGGTTCAAAAGAAATCACTCATCAGTGACTTCAAAACACAGCCACATATGAAAGTCAAACTATTTCAGTTTCTACCATGCTGTCTAAACCCGAAAAGGACTAAATAAGTCGGGGCACATTCTAGCTGGAAAAACTTTCAGCTGAATCAAAAGCAAGTAAAATGGCACTAGGAGAGTCAATGAAGCAGTACTGCTGTTTGATCATTCCAGCCCTTCCTCCAAAGCTGCTCTGCAAGGTCTGAAATCCATTACGACATGCTCAAGGAATCACACAGATCTCTGACAAACCTCTCAGTGGGATCTGTGAGATATGAAATCAAGTCAAAGTCAGACTCATTTGTCCAGAGTGTGTAACTGTAAGTCATCAGCAGGCAGACTCACGGCTATACGATGCTGCTTTAGAAGCTGTTGGACTCTCGTCTGATCCATCACAATGGCAATATCACCCAAAGGTTTGTCCAGATCTTCAGAATATCTCTGGACCAGAGAGAATGGCACTCCATAACGGCCATGCTGAAAAACAGAAATGAAGAATACTGACTAGATTTGTACATTTTCTGCAGAAAATGTGAGGGATTAAACATTATGTGTCTATGAAGGCTAATGTTTTTGTGTGTGTTTGAAGAGCGGAGAAGTATGGGATGAATCAATTATACTCAGAAATGAATTAATACGAAGCGCAACACAATTATTCATGCACTGCATACATTTTATACATGTATATTACTAACCACAAACAAATGCCTTTCAATTCGAGTCTGTAGGATTCTGGATTAAATGATTGTGCAGCGATGTGTACAAATACAGACATGTTTGCGAATAAAAATTTTCTGTTCTGCATTAATGTATCATAAATTGCTCATGCAAAAAGAAATCTGTGCAAATGTGTATCAGGTGACACCCATGCATTAATTGACGTCTAGTTCGCGTCGATCTCGTTCAGTTCATTTGGATTTTGAGACTTCATTTTTCGCAGTTTACAGCATTTCACGACCGTCACACACACAACTACCAACGAACAAGGCCCAGTGCATTTCATTAACGTGTACTCGATTTGAAAAATGTGCAAATGTGCGTCACTACACTGAAAAATGCTTTTCAACCGGTGTCTACAAAGTTAAGAATTACATTAATGTGCAGCATTTTCTTCAAGTAGAGACATATTTGTGAATACAAATATTATAGTTTGTATTAAAGTATCATAATTTGAGCATGTAGCGATTAAAATGTGCATTTGTGCTCACGACGCGAGATATAAAAAGACAGTCTTTCACGTCTCTTCTGAGTCGATTCTATTTGATTCATTTGAATTTTGCGACTTTCGTTCCGCCCTTTTAGCCTTGCGCAATCCACACAGCCCCACAGCGCGCGATCCACAGCGCACTGAGACCAGAACATACAGCGACCACTAGATGCAGCTGCCCCCATGTGCGCATAGAAACTCATAAGAATCCATCTGTACGGTTCTGTGAATGTTACATTGTGTTTTCTTTGTTTCTTTTTGGTTTGGTTATTTTCCTCTACCGTAGAAATAGCCTATAATAAAGATGTTTTATTGAACTTGTTCTAATTGAGCTTGTCTTAAGACACAGAATAGCTTATATTAATTTTTATTGTTGCAACAAGACAATCTAATCAGACGTACCACACAAAACAAAAAAAGGGAAATTGTTTTTTTCCACTTTCTTTTCTGTAATTCAACAGCACGTATGTCATTATCCTGTCCTTTTATTATTATTATTATTATTAAAAGGGCTATTAGTCGCTCATTTAAGCCATTAGTAATTGCACGTTTATATTTAATTAAACTATTAATTTAACTTAAACTAAACTATACTAAACGAGCGTTTTATGCGTATAAAACGCTCGTTTAGTATAGTCTATTCCGCGCTCAAGCAAATCGCATAAGATAGTACATATTTTATTTAGGCGACTTATTACTAAACTGTTTTCTGAAATCGTGTCTGCAAGATGACGTTATGATGCTGATGAACGACTGTTATTCTCCAAATGTATTATTTTATTCTTTAATATTTTATTTTGCGACAATACATTTTTTCATGGTGATATTTAATGAGTTATTCTCGCATTCAATAGGCTCAGGACTGTTATTCTGGAGATATAGTTTAATTTCTTACTCTCTACATTTCAAATCTCAGAATCCAAAATGGGTCAATATTCAATGTTTCCCTCTTTGAGTTAATGAATGCACAGACTAGGTTATTTATATAGGCCGATGTAAACCTAGGCTTTGTACTTACCCAAACTTTCCAAAAAAAAGTCAAATAATCATGGTCTTGCCTATCAATGAAATCTCCCTCTTCACGAACCTGAGCAATATGCGCTTGGGCCCTAGCTCATCGGAACGCACTGATGACTACAGTTGTTTATAAAATACCAGTGTATCTAGATTCTATAGTGTATCTACTGTATATGTTTGGTTGACTGTATTTTATTCTTATAATGAACAGGCTGCAGCGTTTGCAATGCTGTAGGACTATATGAAAGGCACATTTCTCTCGTACTGCAGATATGGCTAATCATCATCGGGCCACAATTCATCGGTTGCATAAAATATAAATAACTAATAAATAAATAATAGCAAGTAAGGACTAACTGGACAACGTTCTGTTGAAGACAGAAGAAAGAAAAAACCAAGGACCGTCATAAAGATCTTGTTTGGCCAAATTATATAAGCTCTTCTGTGTCTTAAGACATTAAAGTTGAACCCAAAAACCAAACCAAAAACACAAGACAACACAATGTACCTTCCTAAACCGTACTGAATGAATGCGCACATGTGACTGGGGCTATTGCTCTAGTGGTCGCTGATGTTCTTTGTCTCAGAAACAATACTGCGTGGATCGACAGCCGTGTGTGTGTGTGGATAAGGACGCCAAGGCTAAAAAGGTCGGAACGAAAAGTCTCAAAAATTCTAAATGACTCAATAGAAACGCCTCAGACAGCCGTAATGATGCACTCGCGCGACTGATAACCGAACAATAGCACATTTTTGATCGCTACATGCCCACCCATGCTTATACTGAATAATACAACCTAAACATTGTATTAACACAAATATGTCTCTACTGAATGAAGAAATGCTGCACATGGAAATAGTATACCTTAACACTCTGCACACGGTTGAAAAAGCATTTGAATGTTCGGGTATATATTACGCACAAATTTGCCATTTTTCAAATTGGTACAACGTTAATGAAATTGCACTGTGCCTGGTTCGTTGAGTAGTTGTTAAATGTTTTAGCGTCGGTGAAATGCTGTCCACTGCTAAAATGAAGTCTCAAAAACATCCAAATGACCGAACCAGATCGACGCGACTAGAAAACGATCAATTATGCACGACGGTCACCATGATCCACGATAGGCACGATGAACCTTTTTGCATTAGCAATTTAGGAATATATTATGGCAGACCATCACAATTAATTTATTCAAAACATGTCTTAGATATTATGAAACAAATCAACCAATGCACAATCATTTATCCTATTCCACAGACTCAAATTGAATTCATTTTGTAATTGTGGTTAGTACAGAATACATGTAAGAATGTATGACGTGCATGAATAATCAATGTGCGTGCGTCATATTATCATTCTGCGGTCTAATATCCCCAGTCGAGCATAGTCTGTTTTATATCGGTCCAGTGCTTGCGCTTCATCTTTCATAGCCTACTTTTTTGCTAAATTTATTCACCAACCAAAATGCTGAGCAGCCCCATAAAGAAAAAAATAGCTACAAGTAAACTTTATAACCACTGTAAAGTTTCCATGTCCAATGAAAAACTAATGCGAAATTTGCACCGCAATAACGATACACTGGCCTCAGGAGCATGATGGCCGGTGTTAGGCCGTCATTTACATGATCATACACTGGTCAAAAACCGTCGAAAGTGTCTGATTCTAATCAAATCCAAAAACAATACACAATTTGTACCAACAAAGCTGGTTAAATAACTTATGTTAATTTCCTGAAATTGAGTAGCGATTTTGGTATACAACCGGGTTTCCCCACCCGACAGCGACAATAATGAATAAATTGAATGTTTTTTATCATCACCCACAACAGAAGCTAACCTATGGCTTGTTCATACACTGACTTAAGCTCAGTTTCTCATTAAATGTGAAGATACGTAAAGAAACTTTTTAATTATAAAAATCCAACTTGGGGTTTTATCTTCCATTTGAAGTCAAGTGCCTGATTTGTGCAATTGTTGGCTATATTTCACTGCGTTAGTGGTGTGCCGTGGGCTTTTTTGTAGCCATTCTCAAAACTGTACTAGGCAGAATCTAAAACAAAAAGTTAGGAAACACTGGTGTAGACAATAAAGCAATAACTTTATTTTAAGTGGAAATATGTTACTATCTTTTGTTGACTAATATTTACATCATATGTTTGATGGAGTGTCATGGTTATTCACCAAAATAAAGAAATAAATCATAACAATCAGAATCATAAATATAAAAATACATGTTAATTGGTGTGGTTAAAATTTTGTAGGGCCCATAACATATTTAATTTAAGAAATCATAAAATTTTTATTTTGGAGGGATTTTCATGGTGCTATTTAATGCTTAGTTCAATAAAAATAATATAAATATATATCATAAAAACTATTTAATACTGTTTTTCAATTATAAGTGGTTGTCTTTTTTTTGTAGAGACGATAAGCAGATTTGTGTAATGAGAAGTGGTTGTCTATATTGTGTTTCAATAATACTTATTAATTTAATATTTTGAATAATTTTTGGCTGGACTTTCATGGTATAGACAATGAGTCACACCGTTTTTTCCCTAATAAATAAATATTAAGACTAGGATAATATAAAATTTTATAGTATATATATATATATCAGACATAGATTACTTTTAGTTAGGCTTTGCATATAGTTAGACAGACACCAGGCTATCGATTATCATGGATGATTTGCAGATGTCTCTTCCACGGCGCAATTTTTTCAACCATTAAGTTTCTTATGCAATAATTTTTGACCCCACACAATCACAAGTTTGCACTATTTTATTAAATGATTCTATTTCATGCTCAGAACGCTCTCTGAAATTTATCAACCAAACTTAACTAATTACTTGATATTCCGAAGATGAAGCGAAAGGTCTGTACGAAATTTGGACCACATGGAAAGGGTCAATTAATGTAACGCATTTAATTTGTATATTGGCTTGAACTAATCCTTTAAAAAACGATGTGCACTTGCGATTTCAATTTTTTTTAACTTTAGTTAGTGTGTAATGTTGTTGTTTGATCATAAACAACATCTGCAAAGTTACGAAGATGAAATTTCAATGCAAACGGAGATATCGTCTTTAAAATTAAGGCAGTTTAATGCCTACAAAAACAGCTCGTAGGGACTACAACGAGTTACTACTTCCTGGTTTTGTGACATAACAAACCCAGATAAACCCCGCCCTTGGGAAAAGGCAGCAAATGGGGCGAGGCCATGCTGCGCTGCTTTAGAGAAGGGGAAGAGAAAACTAGAGGTGCACGTAAAAAGCTATTCATATATGAATCGCGATTCTGACTTCTAACGATTCTAATGGACTCACAAGTTTCAAAATCAATGTTCAAAAAGCAGCGGTTCTCAATACTGTTCCACTCGTTGCCCTGCTCTGCATCTCTCTCTCGCTCTCTCTCTCTCTTTAGCTCAGTGCGCGTGCAGTTGCCGTACTGTATTATAGCTTTAATCAGGATAAAACTGTATTTAAAGCTAACATAAGCAGTAGCATTTATACATAACACCATATATAGAAGAATGAGACAACAACAAACAAAAACATAGGCCTACAATTAAAAGCCATGCTTGCACAGGTTCACACGATCCTCTTCAATAATATCCTCCGCTTCTCAATCGGGCTCAAACTGATAAGTGATATTAACGATGCCGTTGTTTACAATACAACCGGAGCACATGCCGCTGAGGTGAGGGGCGGGACGTTTAGACACACTAGAGGCGGTTTAGCCAATCACAACACACTGGGCTAGCTAACCAATCAGAGCCCATCGCCTATTTCTGAGGGAGGGGCTTCATAAAAGCAGGAAATGATCAGTGTGTTTCTCAGAGAAGGGACAGAGCAGTGTGGAGGTAAATAATGTGAAAAATAATGTGGATTTATATAAAAAAAACGAAGCATTAACACGTTAGACTGAACCCCATAAACACAATCAAGCCTAGAAAAAAAACAGTGAACCACCTCATTAAGGCCATTTAGCCTTTTGTAATCAATGTCCACAACAGTTTGTGTGTTCAAGTGTCACAAAAGTCATCATGTCTTGTATCATTCTGATGAGGTAAAAATGAGAAAAAAAAAATCAAAACGTAACATTTTTAAAAAAAACACACCTTGTCAGAATATGGCTCTTCTGTGACGTCAATGCCATCAGAACACAACTTTTCCTCCACTAAAGTCTCCAGGCTGGCCATTTTTCCAGAAAGAACTTTCTTTGCAGGTCTGTAAATGAGCGACTTGGAGATCCTGGGAATCTCCGGGCCAGAGTTTGACTTCGATGTGCTTGTAGAAACCTCCTTTCTCCCGAAGCCAGCATCAACGCTCTTCAATAACGGCAGTGGAAGAGGTTTTGGAGGAACTGGTGGTTTCATGCGCTGTGTGCATGGAGGAAGATCATCTACAGGCACCTCGTCATACTCCACCACTGAGACGCTGGAGGACAGCTGAGCTCCGTTTACAGTCTCTTCAGATGTGAGAAGATTCTCCTGACCTTGACTTGGATTCTCCTCAATACTGTTGGACACCATTTCTAAGCTATACAGCTGCTTTCTCTCAGGACTTTGGTGCAGATGAAGTTCCTCTAGTGAGAAGTAAAGTTTCCTAAGCTCAGTTTGAGTAGACAGCTGATCCAGTGCACCGCAACTGCGACTCAGGAATCTTCCTCTGAACATGCAGTGGTTTCTTCTCAGATGAAGACTCTTGATGGAGTCGATCTGCAGTGGAAGTGGACCGTCCTGGCTGGTTTGTGGGTTCAACCTGCTGGAATGGCAGAGGGGTGGGATGGGAAACTCAGGGGAGGAGAGATGGCTGGACTCAAAGCCTGATGAGGACCTGCTTAAATGAGACGTCTTTTTGCCATTGCCTACGAGAAGATTCATGTAAAGAAGATGTGATGAACATGACAACAACACGCAAGCAAAAATATGAGTTATACAAGTTTGGAACGAAACAACCAAGGATATATCTTAAAATATATATATATATATATATATATAAACTGTTATTCTAAATTGCAATAATATTTCATAATAATACTGTTTTTATTTTTGATCAAATAAATGCAGCTTAAAAATAAATGCAAATAGTTGAAAACAGTTGTGCTGCTTAATAATTTATTAATCTTTTTTTCTTTCAGGATTCTTTGATGAACAGAGCATCAAAGAACAGCATTTATTTGAAATATACATCTTTTGATACTTAAATTCTTTACTGTGCCTGTTAGATTTCTTTCCAAAAAAATTAAAAAATCTGACTGACCCAAAACTTTTGAACAGTAGTGCATTTACTTGAGAAAGATCATAGACTTGTGCAAAGTTCTGCATGCAAAGAGAAACTGGCATGTTATGCAAAGTGATGAAATATACAGTTTAAGAGCAAGCAGGACGTTCTGGATGGAAATGGACAAGAGCAGACAGGAATAAGCAGGCGGTTCAGGTGAGTAGATCATAGAGCGTTTTATTCCATAGCTTCTGTAATGACAGTGACTGACATCTCTCCTTCGGTCAGTGATACAGACAGAGCTCGAGTCCTGCGACCCATCAGAAGAGTTTCGTTCAGATCCATGCACACAGACTGTAGGTTTTTTAGCCACAGTTGCATGTACGACATTTGTGAATGTATCTCACAAAACCTGTCAAGAACATTTCCGGGTCATATATAATCCCAAAATCAGAGTTACATTTTGCTTAAAGAAACAAACACTATTTTTAGGACCGTTATGAACTTTTTACATTGTGAGATGTCAGGAATTAAACACAGTCCCCCATCAAACTGATTAAAAAAAATCTCAAAATTACTGTAATGCAAAAAATTATTCTAGAATTAATACAAGAAATAAATGAATAATATTACAGATGAATTAATATGAGCAAAAATATTTTTAATTAAATTCATCATAATGTTTTATATAATATAATATTATTAAAATCAATATTAAAACATTTCCGGGTCCATATAATATAGAGATTGCAAAATCATAAATGCTATATTTATGCTTACGGACTATTTTTAGGACCATTATGCATTTTGAGATTGTCAGGATTAATTTCATGTTCATTTTATATTTATGTAAAATAATATTATTAAATTATTATTAAGGTACTAACAAATGGTTTTTCTGCCTATATAGCTAACTTAAAAAAAGTATTATATTAAGCACCATTTAAAATAACAGGAATTACACAAACTCAAAACTAAAACATCTGGATGCATTACTGTAATTAGAGTTTGCATTTACGTGTACATTTAGAGGTAAATGTAAATTTGAGGGGAAAATGTGTTTAATACATACAACTTAAGAGGCTTTTTCTTTAAACAACATTTAATTTAGTAAAAAAAAAAAAAGATTTTGGGTTGAAACGCGTCCTGGACATGTTTTCATTAGATTCGATCTTTTCATTGAGACTGAATTTCGATGCATTTCTAAAGACAGTTTGATGTCATCGCAGCTCTGATTGTATCTTCTGACTCGACCAGTGGAGCAAGATGTACACTTTTGTTTTGTACTGTAAATATATCTACTTTAGTCTCATATGTTTGCATATCACAAATGATTTTTAGGCACATCTAAAGATATTGTGCAACAATATATCATTTTTACTAAAAAAATATACACACACAAACAGCAACGTCTCACCAGCACAAGCAAAAAAAAAATAAAAATGACATGGTCAACTCTTCAACAAGGGCTCTTCACGTTCACATGGGCATGTTATGACTAGAATTATTCTGTTCGTCTAAACCAAAGCAAACAAACATTGATGTGATCAGAGTTTCAAGCTGTAACAGTGAATAATATTGATTCAGGACCAAACTTTGCCACTCATTTGGTTCAACACAAATTCAGCAAGCGCAAAAAAAAACTGTCACGCATCACGGTGGAAACGCGGTTCTCGAATGGAAATGGGCTGAAGTGAAACCTCAACACAAAGTCACATGACGAGTAACTGATGCCACGTTGTGGGAAATGTGGATGAGAGATGCTGTGGTCCCAGCGGAGGCACGTGTGGTCCTCACAGCAGAGAGAGGAATGAAAGCAGAAGACCGATCACAGACAGGAGGAAGAGGAGGGCTGGAGAGTCACAGATGAGGAAGGCTGTCATTACCGTTCTCCAGGTTCTCGTTGCTCTCGTAACAGCCCGAGTCCCGTGGAGAGTCTCCTGGCGGGACGCTGCTCTCAGACAGAAGCTTCTCTTGGGACTCCCCGGATGATCCCTCGCGCTCCGGGTCACTGTTACCTTCAGATGAAACAACATCTTCAGCTTAGATTGAATTATTATTTCTGAATATGTGCTGAAGACACAATGACCGTAAGAGCAATTTACACCTTTTTCAGATTGCATTTAACATTAGAACTATTTTCTTTTCTTTGTATCACATTGAATGTTGCATCTGGCCTATAATGAATATTTGCAATGCTTATAGATCATTATAATTTATTTACATGATGTATGATGCTTTCAAGCAATTAAAATAATCATTTATGAAGCACATGCTTCATTTTTTATTTTTATGTTATAGGTTTAACGTAGGAGGGACAATAAAACATCATATTTTTTTTATTTCATTTTCATTTTTCACAGGGTTTAGAAGTATTTTAATGAATAGTAAACATGTATATGGTAATATTATTATAGTAATTACATTCCTTACTGACTGACATTTTTAAGTGATTTTTGAGAAATCCACAAATTTTGCAATTCCAGGAATTTGATATGCTTAAACATAGATAAATAAAAAAAATAGTTATCATTACAGATAAATACTAGTGGTATAAATACATATACTATACTGTACACTAGAGTTCAAAGGTTTGGGGTCAGTAAGATTTTTGAATGTTTTTGGCATTTATTTGATAAAAAATATAGTAAAAACAGAAATATTGTGAATTATTATGATATAAAATAAGGGCTTTTATTTAAATATTTTTATTAATTTAAAATGTATTTAGTCTATGATTAAAGCTGAATTTTCAGAACTTACTTCAGTCTTCAGTGTCACATGATCTTCAGAAATCATTCTAATATCTTTTGTAACATTTAAGTCTTACTGCACTTAGATCAATTTAGCACCTGATGAATAAAAGTATGAATTTCTTTCCAAAAAATAAATAAATAAATAAAATAAAAATCTTTTTAAGGGCCTAATTTGTCAATGGTAGATAAGATTTATATAAAGTCTTTATAATCAATATAACTGCCACGTCATGTAGTGACTTTTTAGTGACCATCTAAAAAAGAGCAGTTTCATCAGTAAGAACAATTGTAGTGTGTGTGTGTGTGTGTGTCTCTCTCTCACTGTCACACTCCTGCAGCAGCTCGACGGCGGTGAGCAGCATGGCTCTGTGTTGAGCATCTCTGATGTTCAGCTCGTCCAGATCTTCCTCTTCCAACAGTTTAAACGTGTCCAGATCCTCATAACCATTAAACAGAAATGTAGGCATGTGCTCCTGCGGGACCATGAACCAGGGTTATCATCATTAACTGAAACTAAAATCAATTTTTGTAAATTGAAATAAAGCTGAAATAAAACAAAAACTAAATACTATTTTTAAGCATTTACCAACACATTTTTTAAAATTCAAAAGGGGTTTGGGGAATATATTTATGGGCCTCTGCTAACTATGAACACTTGTATTTTTAATAAATTATAATAACAACGATTAATAAATACTGCAACAAATGTATTGCTCATTGATATGTCATGTTAGTTAAATGCATTAACTTAAAATTATAAAGCTGCGTTATTTCAAAGAGTTACCAAAATTAATAACTGGGAATAAAATGAATAAAAACTTAAACTGTAATATTTAAAATAAACGAAAACTAATTAAAAATACATATATAAATAATAAAAATGACATAAAATTACAAAAAATTGAACTAAAATTAATATCAAAAAGTATAAAAATAAAAGCTAATTCAAACCATTAATAAAAACTATATAATATTACAATAACACTGTGGTGAACATGGCAATACTAAAATAGTGCATTAAAAACTGTCAGATAATTATGCAATTGATTGAACGGAGCGTTATTGAAATTACTTTGAGATTGATGCGCTCCAGAAGCTCCTCCACAGAGGTCGGTTTAGGAGGGCGACCTTTCCTCCTCATCTTCACACTGCGTTTGGGTTTCTCCTCTTCTTCATTCAGCACTTCCACGTAAATGAACTTAAACGTTCCCACTTTGTTACTGAGGAGCCCCATCCACGTGCCCATGGGCGGCTTACTGATGATGTCGATCAGATCTCCTCTCTGGAAGAGCAAACACACGCTACAGACGCAGAGCAACGGAAGCCGATGGTCAGTTTATTTCTGAGAGGCCAGGCGTCTGACCTTGAGTTTGAGGGAGTCGGTGTCATACGGGCTCGGGGTGAAGTCTGTGTGAACCAGAGCTCGGCCACAGAAAGGCCCTCTGTACGGCAGCTCGTCTTCATCACCGTCCTCTGATTTCACACTCTCACGGTTACTGGTGGACGAGTCTGTGGTGCTGACCGTCTGACCGCCTGCCAAAACAACTCTGTCGCTTTAAAAACGAACAAATAACCTGCTATTCTTTGAAGTACCATGTAAATACCATGGTATATGAATATGGTAATCATTTAGTACCACCATAGTTCTTTTTTAAATTTGTTTTACCATACCTATATTTATTACATAGCTTTCTGGTAAAATTCACAGTCAAACATTTCTGAATAATGACCTATAAAACTGTAAAACTGAGCAGTGTCCAAGACAACACATTGTTTTTTCTCACAAATTAAATAATTTCAAATCAAAAATCGATATTTTATGTCCGTTTATTTGATAAGCAGCTGTGTAATTAGCAAAATAATATACAGCCAGCAAGTATCACAAATTCAAATGATCATAACATAATCCTAAAAGATTTGTGTTGCAATAATGACCAGCAGGCTATATATTCTATATTCTATTCTATTCATATTACGTTTTAGTCATTGTTATGTGCTTTCTTCATTTTTATTAGTTTTTTATTTCTATTTAGCTTTAATTAAAAAAAACAAAAAATTTATTTCAGTTTAGTCATTTAGTACTTCGACATTTTATTTAGTTGCCAATGCAACATTGCGTATCTTCATTTCATGAAAATTTGAAAATTGATTTGTAATATTACACTTTATACATATTTATGTATTATACATATCTATTATTCATATTTTTTGTCTGTGTATTCAATTTTTCTATTTAGCTTAATTTATTTTGATTTCAGTTCTAGTAATTTCAGTACTTCAACTTCAATTTATTTTATTTCAGTTCGCTTTTAGCTTTTTAGTCAATTTTTTGTTTCGTTACTATTTTTAAAATTTTTCAGTCAACAATAGTCAGCACTGCATTTTAAATATCTAACATTCATATTTAATCTCCACAACCCCTTGGACACTTTTCAGCTTTTTCATATTTTAATGAAAACATAATATGGCCATTTTTTCTAGTGATGATCATGGTTTTATATTAAATATATACACATTTTTTTATATGACTTTTGTAAGGTTTTATATTATAAAGGCTATGTTTGTTTATTTGATTATATTTTGTTTGACATTTTCACAGATGTGCTTTTCACAAGTATGGTGAAGCAGATCAACTCACTCATGGAGCTCTGTCCGCTGAGGGAACTCCTCAAACTCTCCACTGATCCTCCGGCCTTGAGTTTGGGTTTCTCCAGAGAGTCTGTGTCCCTGCTAGGAGACAGTGGGCTGCTGGGAGCTGGGCTCGGGCTTGACTGAGTCACAGAGGACAATCACATACTGAAATCAATTGCCAACAGAGGGTGCCAGATACTTACAAATGAAGCTGTATTGCAAGTATGGTACATTCTACAGGCATTGACTACTAATCAATGACTAATATGTCATTTGTTTCAATGATAAGTGGTGTTTACCAAGTCAAGCATCACTATTACTTTTGCTCATAGATCCAAACAACCTAAAAAACACATTTGAGCAAGCAACCCTGATGATTTTTGCTTTGTAGATATAAAATGGCAAACCCTTTTGACTTGTGCCAGTAAGCAACCACCACTCACAATTAGTAATGCACAAAAATAACTGTCTTAGCAAGTCCAAACTGTATTCTGTTTGGACAAAAAGGACAGATTTGCTATACTGGAATTGCTAAAATCAACAGTCTTTCCAGTGTCTTGCATTATGAATGAATCTTTATCAAACAGTCACCTGCTCCGATGGAGAGGAACTATATTTCTTGGATATGCGTTTCCTCATGGTCTCTTTAACAGATTTCACCTTCTTCCCCAGAGAGATACGGGAAGGTGTTGGAGATCTGGACGAGTCTCTCATGCTGATATCACTCTTTTCATTCTGGAGGACAGACGTGACATTATGCACAACCTTCATCTTCTCAAATGATAAGAATGACATGGAAGAAGTCTGTCGTGAACAGATCTTAATGCATTTGGAACAGATTTTATGAATTAATTTGCACGTTTACAACGTGTCCTTACTGTGGGGTCACCGCTGCTGTTGCTCATGTACACAGATCGGCTTGTGAGATCAAATCCTCCAAAGCTGCAGGTCCTCTGTGACACAAAGTACAGTTAGGTAAAGCACAATCATTACATTGAAATCTTGACACAAGTTAGATTTTCAGTGAATAATTACTTCAACTATGTCCATTGCTCACACAAAGCTATCGTATGACGGTAGACGACACTTTTATAAGTTAAATAAAAGAAAATCTGGTTATAGCTTACTACAGATAAACACGTATACAAAAATAAAATACAATAAACATAAAATATATATCAAAAAATATATCAAATTACAAAATAAAAATGTAATCATAAAATACATAATAAAAATACTAAATAAAAAAATATAAAAACAAAACAATATAAAAAAATAAGTGATCAAATAAAATAAAACATGGTGGAGGCACTCACTCCATGGTAGTTAGAGGGGCTCAGGGCTCGTCTCATCTCCCCATCTGTCACAGAGCGGGACAACCTGTGCTCGACCTCACCATCTGCCTCAGAGAAGGAAGATCCGCTGCCTGCGTCCAGCCTAGAAACCGCTCCGCCGGGTCCCGACATGGGCTCCAGACCCTGACTGCTGCTGGACTTACTGAAGACCGTGAAGAGCTTGTGGCTGCTGTAGGTGTCTAAGCTGCTGGAGGAGGGAGACGTGGTCAGACTGTCCGAGTCTCTGTCCAGAGAGAGCTGTTCATGAAGCACGGAGCTCAGACAGTCACCCTGGGACACGGTGAGACATTTGTGCACCCCAGAGTAGAGAGAGACACCCTCCTTGCCAGACGGGAGCGCTTCAGGACTCACAGGGTCTGGACGGGAAACAGAGCAGGTTTAAAGTCAACAGAAAAACTACACTGACCCTATTTACTTTCTTAATACATATCCCTGGTCTCAGTGCATGCTAGTCCAAATAAATCAACGTTTGACTTCATAATCATTCACCAAACTGTAATAACCTTTAGACTATGGCTAGCTGCTTAACTGTTTTGTGAATTTGCCCAAGAGTGATTTTGCTATTATGATAAAAACAGTTTATGCATTCATCTGCACTGCTATTTCAGGTGTGATTTATGACATGAATATGTTCTGAAATGGATTCATCTCTCACCTTTTGAGCCATGTTTTTTGGCCTCATCAATTCGAATAAGTTTCTTTCTCACGCGTCGAGTTGAATTGACAAGTTTATGAAGTCGACGAAAGGTGACTGACTCTTCCAGCTCATCTTCCGACTGTTCTCTCGACTGTATGGGATAAGGCACAGAAAACTGGTTCGGGTATAGTTTACTACTGATGAACACACAAAATAAAATATATATAAAATATCAAATAAAATAAAAAACAAAATAAAATAGACAAATATAAATATAAAACCCGAAAATACATACAAAAAAGTCAATAAAATGTAACAAAAAAAAGAAAAAGAAAAAGAAAAAAAAAAAAAAAAAAAAAACTTTAAAAACTGGTTAGGGCATGCTTGCTACTGCTAACACAAAAATAAAAGAAAAATAAAACAACTAAAATAAATATAAAATAAAAACAAAACAAAATACAAAAAAAATATATATTATAATAAGCGGAATTTAAAAAAAGAAAAAAGAAAAGAAAAAAAAGGAAAGAAAAGAAATGAGGTTTACCATATTCAAGGTAAAAGGTCCATGCAGAGACTTTACATGTAATGGAAAGTATTTTGACTCATTGACCACATGCATTCAGTTGTCTTCAGCATATGGTAAACCAAAAAGCCCACGTATGCAAACTATAAAAATAGATGACGTGCACTCAATAGAGAAGTTGCAAATATTTCAGACTCTCAAACTCATGAACTTCAACATGCAACTCGTCCTGCAGTATTTGTACTCCAGACATGACTGATTCCTCAAATCATGCGAAATGTCAAATACAGTCAGTGTGAGACTATTCGAGTCTGAGTGTTTGCTAATATCTGCTATAAACGGCTTGAGAGTTGTGCTGCTACTTTACTAAATGATCAGACACACCGTTTTCACCTACCACCTAGACCATAAAACAGGTGAAGAAATCCCACAGACGCACACTGAGTCACATCTAGAGACCAGAATATCAGAGACACGAGGGTGCAGGACGCATCTCTAGCTTATTTTCAGCAGGTAGAGCAGCCTGTATTTCTCAGAATCATCTGTTTTAGCGGCAGACAGCTGTGGGCTCAGAAACCACACGCAGGAGAGACAGCCACATCTCAACTATAATTACCCCAATACCCCATCATTTACGGTTCATACTTATAATATAGAATAGCACGTGTCTGACAGCAGGTGCTAAACATGTGTGGTTCTCGCCACACTTCAGACCCATAAAACATCACAGGACCTGAAATAAACCCAGTGAAATGTCAAATACAGTCAGTGTGAGACTATTAGAGTCTGCTATAAACAGCTTTTGTGTGCGAGTCTTAGAACTAAACTCTTTCAGCAGAGAAAGTCAAACTATTGTCATTAAAAATCTTTCCAACCCTAAACTTTTGAACAGTAGTTCAAAGAATACCATAGTATTAACAAGGTGCATGTCGAAAAAAAGCATGGTATTAACATGCACATGTACAAAACCATGATATTACCACATAACCAACAAAATATAGTAATATCATAGCACTAGTTAATAAGTGAAATGATATGCTCAAATTCAGTTTAAATATCAGCAAACAAGTTTGTGACCTAAAGCTGGGTGAAGAGGAACATTATAATATATTTCACAGAATACACATTCAGGCTAGATTTATTAAGAAAATAATATTTCAGGTCAGAGCCGTGGCATTTGCACACATGCTCTAGGGAAGCTGAATCCATCTCATCTCGCTCTTTCAATGTGCATCTATGGGACTTTTTCATTAAATGCTGAAAAATTTAACATTTATTAAAAGCTGCAGGACTACGCAGATGCAGAACAGATACTGAGTCTCAGAGGTTTGTTCATATCACAAAAGCAATCATAAAACTGATGCTCGTCTTTGCTACCACAACAACTAAAGTGCAAAAGTGATTTTTTTTAGCATGCAACAAATGGTAAACAGTGGCTCTGTCCAGTGGAATTGGTGGAATGGATCCTGCATCCGAGCACTTTAATCACACAATCCCTGCACAAAAGAGCTGTGGGCCGCTGAAGAGAGCGCAGCCCTGCATTCAACTGGCCAAAAATGCACAATGGGGGGTTACAGCATTGATGGGATGAATAGGACCCCGCCTGGAGGCCCAGAGGGGCCGCGGATCACATCTGGGACATGATGGGGGATGGAGAGGCGACAAATCCCACGGGTAGTGGGTGAAAACCCTGCTGGGAGTGTCTGTAGACAGAAGATCTGCCAATAAACAAGTTCATCACAACAAACACGGCTAATGGATGTTCACACCTTCCATTTCCACGCGGGTGGCTTTGGGGGAGACCTAGATTTTCGCGAGAAGTTGACATTAGCAAACACAGAAAGTAACTGGGAAACTTACATTACAGTAGGAGGACTCGGTCATGGACGGACTGGGTGTGTCGGTCCAATCGGTCGTGTCCACGCTGTTGGAGTGCTTGTTCTGCATTTCATACTCCTTGAGCTGAGGGACCGAAAAAAGCACGTTAGCGAATGTTTGAGGGAGTAAAATCAAGTCCCATCCTCAGTGGTGGACTGTAACAAAGTATTTCAGGAAAGTGTTTCACAAAACAAAACAGAGCAAATAAAGTGTAATAATATTAATAAAAACATTATTCTTCAGCCAAACAATATAGTTCCTCAGAAATGGTTGTGGTTCCAACAAAGTGGTTGCCGAGCAACACACAAATGTCAACCAAGGTGTATGTTTGTAGAGTAATTTACAACAGCGTTGAACTTGGCTCAACCAATCAGAATCAAAGACCGGAACTATCCGTTTTATAATGCATAATATCATACTTTTTACTTTGTGAACACGGCGATTCTTTCCAATGAACCTGTTGAATTGATTCATGAATCACACTGAACGATTCACAGCTGTTTTTGTGTAAACTCACTGATTCAATTATCCGGTCAAAATGAGCCAAGAACCAGGATGTCATATTTTAGGAAACTTTTACTTCTACTTCACTACATTTCAAATAATAATATCATAGTTTTTACTAGAGCCCGACCGATATGGGTTTTTTGGGGCCAATACCGATATTAGGGAGTAAAAAATATATCGATATATCAGCCGATATTCTTTATGTGTAGGCTATATTATAGTACAGTACCAGTCAAAAGTTTGGACACTTCCCCATTCGTGTGTCCAAAACTTTTGACTGGTACTGTATATAGAATACATTATATACATAAACAGAATATAAATATACATAAACACACAAATGTGGTGATGAAACACTTATAAAGACGTGACAGAGATACGTAATGGAGGCAGGGCATTTAACAATTTAACAATAAAATTATTATCCAAAATGAGTCTTGACATCAGTGCACTGAACAGTAAAGTTGAAGTTTATTCAACTTCATTTCAATTCAATTCCATTCAACTTTATTTCACTTCGGAACATTCATTCACGGATTTGCGCTACTGTCTTCACACACAGACTTACTAGAGAAGTGTGAAATAATACACCTCTGTAAATAAATACAATATAAAATCACGTCTTCTTTTTTTTTTTTGCGCACTTAATGCCCTTGGAAGAACGTCTACGTTCCCTTGGAACTGGAATCATGGCGGAATTTCATGTGAAGTCCACTTCGCAGGGCACTTACAGTCGAATAAGACAAGGCTTGAATGCTGCTGCCTGAACAAGAGACCTCCTTACTGAAGTGAAAGTGTTGATTGGTGTAACGTGCTGGCGGATCTCCACCAAATTCGGGGGATCACTTCAGCTCGAGGAGCCCTCTCGAACGCCACCCTCCGCGCGTCAGTAGCCCCCCGGGATCGCTTGATCGGTCGGTGCTGGACCGCGAATTTAACCACCCCTAACTCCCGAACACCGGGGGCTATCGACGTGGCGATGGTCTCATTCAAAAGCGGGCCTCTAGACGTATACTCGATTCGCGTTCGAGAGGGTTCCTCGAGCGAGTTCCATCCACGCCGTTACGGAGATATGGCCGCTCAAAGTTTCAATGGTTTTCCATTGACTTAAGCTTTAAAGCATTTCATCCAGGTCGCCAGTAGCAAACAATGGAGCGCGCTCTGCTGGACAAACTAAGTAATTACCCCATTTCAAGCATTTTATCTGTATTATATGTTCTGTAAAAAAAATGTCACGTCGGCGGCATATTCGCAGATACCGATATATCGGCAACAGGCTCATATCGGCCGATAATATCGGCAAAACGATATATCGTCGGGCTCTAGTTTTTTACTCCATTTTACTCATAAAAACATGTAATTCCTCGTTGTTTCAAACTGAGGATATTGCCACCCACTCTGAGCCACGATAGCGATGTCTGATTTGTGAATGAGCTGATTCTTTCCAATGAACCTGTTGAATCAGTTCACAAATCGCACTGAATCAACAACACACTGATTCAATGATCTGGTCAAAACAGCCAGGAACCAGGATATTGTCAGAGACTTATTGCACATGTGACTGATGCTGTGAAAACTAAGTTAGAAATGCTGAATTTTAGTATTGCCTGTTGTAAATGAAAATCATATTTAGGTCACTGTCAGTTAGTTGTAAAGTAAACCTGCTGTAAAAGCCTGAGCTGTTTAAACCCATTGAAATGCTTAAATGTTGACATTCTAGGTCAGGGATTTTAGGTAAAATAATGGAGATGAATGCCTGTGAAACTTCCCCGCTGCTGTAGTGGTTTCAAATGATATAAAACTATTATATCTGCATTGAGTTCCTCTTAAAATCTTAATGCATTTTGCCTCATTTGACGTCTGCACATTGTATATTATTTGAACCACATTTTAAAACAGATTTTGTTTTCCCTAATTTTTAAATAATATATGGTATTTTTTTCACTTGTTAACAGACTTGAATTATCAGTACTTCAATCTGATATTTTAGTATACTGAAGTTTCATGTTTTGATAGCGTATGATATGTTTGGGCAATAAAATATAAAGTTTGATTATTTACAAATCAATACATATTAAATGTCTGCACTAATCTTTCTTATTAGTGCTGAGTTTAATGACTAGTTTGACTAGTGCTGTCTAGAATAAATAATTTCAGTTGTCATCGATCAGTAGTTTTTACTTTTAATACTTTGAGTCCTTTTGTACTTTTACTCAAGTAAAATTGAAACGGAGTACTTATTACTCATTATTTATTTTCAGTGGAGTAATATTTTATTAGGTTATCTGTACTTTTACTCAACTACTTGATTTGTGTACTTCATCCACCACTATCCATCCTGCACTGTTTTTGTTGAGCATCTCGTTTTCTCAGAAATACATCACATTAGGAAAGTAAAATGGGTTGTGAACTGTTTCAGACCCGAGCCAAGGCTTCCTCCACTGTGATCATCTTCTCCTTCACCATCATCATCAGCTGGATGCGTTCTTCATCACTCATTGTGATCTCACTGGCCACGAAGCCCAGATCCTCTCCTGTGAACCAGAGGTCAAAGGTCATGCATATAATTTAAAGCAATATTTCATTAAAGATTGAACGGAATTGCGATTAGAAGTGGGTGAAGAACCTTTCGGTGGCACTCGAACGCTCCCTTTCTGTGCCTTGCGGAAGTTTTGCCAGAATGATTTGTTTTTCTTTCTGTCCCATTTCCCTGCTGTTAGAAACAGTTTGAAACTCAATGAATGTCTGAAGAAGTATTTCTTAAGATATATAGAGTCAAAAGTTTGGACACATTTTTTAAATCAAGGGAATAAATTACATTTTAAGATATATTCAAATAGAAAACAGTTATTTTAAATTGTAATATTATTTCAAATTTTTTAAAATGTATTTTACTGTATTTTTGATCCAAAATTCACACCTTGTGAAACAAACAAACAGCCACCAAAACCCCTTCAAACGGCTGAACAGTAAATGTTCGATCTCTCACTGGCACGCATGAAAAGGGCTAGTAGATAATCGTAGTGCATATTACTAATTCGTTTCCCGCTATTATATAAATCGTGCACACGATTTACAAATAGAGAGAACGAATTAGTAAATTGTGCACACGATTTAGCAAATTGAGGGAATGAATTAGCAATCGAGGGAACGAAATTAATCGTGGCACTTTTTAGTACATCGATGAAAACGATAGTAAAATCTGCGCACATTTAGCAATCTAGGGAACCAATTAGCATCGAGGGAAGAAATGTAATCTGTGCACGTTTTTAGTACATCGAGGGAAAGAATTAGTCAACTTTGTTCGAACGTTTAGCAATCGAGGGAACGAATAGTAATCGTTTGCACGTTTTTAGTACATCGAGGAAACAAATTAAAAGTACATTGTGCGCACGATTACCAATTGATGGAACGAAATAGTAATTGTGTGCACATTTTAGTACATCGAGGGAACAAATTAGTCATTTGTGCGCACGATTTAGCAAATCGAGGGAACGAAATAGTAATTGTGTGCACGTTTTAGTACATAGAGGGAACGAATTAGTAAATCTTGCGCACGATTTAGCAAAGTGTGCGCACAATTTATAAATCGAGGGAACGATTTAGCAAATTGAGGGAACGAAATAGTAATCCTGTGCACGATTTAGTACATTGAGGGAACGAATTAGTAAATTGTGTGCACGATTTAGCAAATTGAGGGAACAAAATAGTAATTGTGTGCATGTTTTAGTACATCGAGGGAACGGATTAGTAAATCGAGGGAACGAAATAGTAAATCGTGTGCACAATTTGTAAATCGAGGGAACGAATTAGTAAATCGAGGGAATGAAATAGTAATCGTGTGCACGTTTTAATACATTGAGAGAATTATTTAATAAATTGTGCGCACGTTTTAGCAAATCGCGGGGAATGAATTAGCAAATCGAGGGAACGAAATAGTAATCGTGTGCACGTTTTAGTACATCGAGGGAACGAATTAGTAAATTGTGCACACGATTTAGCAAATTGAGGGAACGAAATAGTAATCGTGTGCATGTTTTAGTACATCGAGGGAACGAATTAGTAAATTGTGTGCCAAAAAGACAAAAAAAAACAAAAAAAACAAATTTTAGTTTAGCAAATTGAGGAACGAAAATATATCTGTAGGGCACTTTTTAGTACATCGAGGGAACGAATTAGTAAATTGTGCGCACAATTTATAAATCGAGGGAACTAAATAGTAATCGTGTGCACATTTTAGTACATCGAGGGAACAAATTAGTCAATTGTGCGCACAATTTATAAATCGAAGGAACAAAATAGTAAATCGTGCACACAATTTATAAATAGAGAGAACGAATTAGTAAATTGTGCACACAATTTATAAATCAAGAGAACGAATTAGTAAATCGAGGGAACGAAATAGAAATCGTGTGCACGTTTTAGTACATCGAGGGAACAAATTGGTACTTGGTGCACGATTAGCCAATTGAGGCAACAAAATAGTAATCGGTGCATGTTTTAGTACCTCGATGGAACGGATTAGTAACTCGATGGACACAATAGTAATCGTGTGCACATTTTTAGTACCTCGAGGAAACCAGTTGAGCAAATCGAGGTAAAAATAGTAATCGTAGTGCAATGTTTGTAGTACATCGCGGAACGATTTAGCAAATTGAGGGAACAAAATAGTAGTTGTGTGCATGTTTTAGTACATCGAGGGAACAAATTAGTCATTTGTGCGCACGATTTAGCAAATCGAGGGAACGAATAGTAATTGGTGTGCCATGTTTTAGTACATAGAGGAACGAATAGCAAATCAGGAACGAAATAGTAATCAGTGTGTCACTTTGTACTGCGGAACATTAGTACTTGTGTCGCACAGATTTGCAATCGAGGTCAACACAATCGTTTGTGTGCATTTTTTTAGATACATAGAGGGAACGAATTAGTAATGTGCACACATTTAGCACATTGGGGAACGCATTAGCAAATCGATGGAACGAATTGCAAATCGAGGGAACGAAAATAGTAATCGTGTGCCTGTTTTAGTACCATCGAGTGGAACCTTTAGCAACTCGAGGGAATGAAAACAGTTATTGTGTTCCGTTTTAGTACATAGGGGAACGACTTAGTAAATGTGCCCCACGATTTATCAAATTGAGGGAATGATTAGAAAATCGAGGGAACAAATTATTTAATCGTGCGCACAATTTATTTATTTTTTCTTGCATGTCATGTGCGGAGCTCTGTAGTAATGTAATTGAAAAACAATTATTTGGGCCAGATAGTGAAAGAAAACAGTGTTAAAGTTGTCTGAATTGAAAATCTTCTATACATATGTCAGGGTTCTGTCACTTCGGTCTAGTGTAATTCATAGTTTTGTGACAGAGCCCTGACACTCGTGTCATGTCATTGTTTTCATGTGAGCGTGCGGCTTCGAGTGTGCTCGAGCCTTGCGCTCTCGTCTGCGTGTACTGTTTCATGTTGGAGCGTTGTGTTCAGATCCCGGCACTCATGTCTTGATTTTCGGTTTCGTGTCGGGGTCCGGACCCTCGCGCTCCATGTTCTGTCTGTTGTGGGAGCGTGCGGTCCCGAGTTCGCCCGGCCGTGCGCTCTTCTGCCCATGTGTGTTGTGTTTTGTGAAGCACGCGTTTGGTGTTCAGCCGCGTGCTTTTCTTGTTGCCTTGTGTGAACACGCGGCTTATGAGTTTTCTCATTAGCTGCATGTTCGTGTCTTGTTCTAGCACATGGCTTGTGATTTGTTTTGCTGGCCATGTGCTTGTGTTTTGTTTTGTGTGGGCACATGGCTTTTGTCTTTGTTTTCTGTGTGCCATGTGTTCTCAGGTCAATTGTCTTGACCCCATCCATCTTGTTACCTGATTATTGGTTATTTGCCCCACCTGTGTTCCCTCGTTTCCCTCCTCATTTGCTCTCCATTTATGCTCCTTGTGTTTGCAGTCGTGCGTCAGTTCGTCATCGTCTATCCCTGGATGTGTCCAGATCCTGCCTTGTCTTGTCTTGCCTTGCCTTGCCTTGCCTTGCCTTGTCTTGCCTTGTCTTGCCTTGCCTTGCCTGCCTGTTTTTCCCCCTCGGGGTAGTTTTTGTTGTTTGTTTTGTTTTATTACCCATAAAAAGCCCATTCTTCTGCAGTGCTGAGTCCTCGCTCCATCCCTCTACCCGGAGACCTTGACAGTACGAACTCACCAAGACGAGGACTCAGTGGAAGAAGGGTTTGCGCCATCCACCAGCTTCCACTCTCTCCAGCCCCCACTACCAGTGCATGCTCCAATTTAGGACCTTGAGCTCCCTCTGTCAACAGGGGGCTGACGTGAGGAAGTTTGCCCTGGAGTTCAGAGGGGCGGCAGAGGGGTTGGGGTTTAACGATGCGGCCCTCAAGTACCTCTTCTGCTACGCCCTGGATGAGCCCCTCAACTGGTGGACGATGAGAGGGTTGGACCACCTGTCGTTTAAGGGGTTCATCGAATTCCTAGCCCGTCAGGGGAACCCTCTGGCTGGTAGCGCCCCCACGAGACGGCCGAAGAGTCTTCAGCGACCCCAGCGTCTGCTGATGATCTGGCAGCGCCCCCAGAGTGGCCGATGATGTTGCAGTGCCCCCTCGAACGGAGGAGGACTGGTACGCCTCACCACCCCTATAGGCAGCTGAGGCTGCGTGCCGAGAGGTGGCTTTTGGGGGGTGATGATGCTGCGTCGCCGTCCCGGAGCGGCCGAAGAAGCTCAGCTCCCCCATGATTGCTGAGAAGCTGACAGCGTTCCCGTGACGGCCGAAATGCGTCTGCGCCCCAAGAGGTGGCCTACGCTTAGTTGCAGTGCCCGCTTCTCGGAGACGAGGAGTAGGGAGAGAAGGGCTTCCTCATCCACACATGGCCTGGAGGCCATCCATTATCCCGCTGTTTCTGGCCTGGATGCCATCCCAGATCCGCCCGGGCTCTTTGCCCTGCCGGCCCCGCCCGGGCTCTTTGCCCTGCCGGCCCCGCCCGGGCTCTTTGCCCTGCCGGCCCCGCCCGGGCTCTTTGCCCTGCCGGCCCCGCCCGGGCTCCTTGCCCTGCCGGCCCCGCCCAGGCTCTTTGCCCTGCCGGCCCCGCCCGGGCTCTTTGCCCTGCCGGCCCCTCCCGGGCTCCTTGCCCTGCCGGCCCCTCCCAAGCTCCTTGCCCTGCCGGCGCCGCTCGGGTTCCTTGCCCTGCCGGCCCCGCCCAAGAACCTTGCCCTGCCGGCCCCGCCCAAGCTCCTTGCCCTGCCTGCCCCGCCCACGCTCCTTGCCCTGCCGGCCCCGCCCAAGCTCCGTGCCCTGCCGGCCCCGCCCAAGCTCCTTGCCCCGCCCAAGCTCCTTGCCCCGCCCAAGCTCCTTGCCCTGCCAGCCCCGCCCAAGCTCCTTGCCCTGCCGGCGCCGCCCAAGTTCCTTGCCCTGCCGGCGCCGCCCAAGCTCCTGGCCCTGCCGGCCCCGCCCAGGCTCCTTGCCCCGCCCAAGCTCCTTGCCCCGCCCAGGCCCCTTGCCCTGCCGGCCCCGCCCAAGCTCCCTGCCCTGCCGGCCCCGCCCAAGCTCCGTGCCCTGCCGGCCCCGCCCAAGCTCCTTGCCCCGCCCAAGCTCCTTGCCCCGCCCAGGCTCCTTGCCCTGCCGGCCCCGCCCAGGCTCCCTCCGGCTCCGCCCTGGTGGCCTACTGGGGTCCTGGTTAAGCCGGAGCCTCCCTGGTCTGTTCCCCCGGTCCCGCCCTGGCTCCCCAGGATTCCTGGTCTGCCTGAGCCTCCCAGGCTCAACCCTCCCACCCCTCCCTGGTTCCTGGTTCTTGTTAGGCTGGAGCCTCCCTGGTCTGTTCCTCCGGTCCCGCCCTGGCTTCCCCAGATTCCTGGTCTGCCTGAGCCTCCCTGGCTCAACCCTCCCACCCCTCCCTGGTTCCGGGTTCTTGTTAGGCCGGAGCCTCCCTGGTCTGTTCCTCCGGTCCCGCCCTGGCTCCCCGAGATTCCTGGGCTGCCTGAGCCTCCATGGCTCAACCCTCCCGCCCCTCCCTGGTTCCTGTTATGACTTTCTGGGTTGTACTGCTGGCACTGGCTTGGCTCCCCTCCCTCCCTCCCCTCTTTGTCCCCAGTGTTATAGTTTTCCTGCTTGTGTTGCCATGTTATGTAGCGTCCGTGTGTTATGTTTGGTTTCTGTCATGTTCCTTCTGTTGTTGTTGTGCTCGTTAGGGACGCCAGGGGCGTCCTTTTGGAGGGGGCCTAGTTTCAGGGTCGTTCACTTTTCGGTCTGGTGTATTCATAGTTTGGTGACAGCGCCCTGAACTCGGGTCATGTCATTGTTTTCATGTGACGGGGCTTCGAGTGTGTCGAGCCGTGCGCTCTCGTCTGCTGTGACTGTTTCAATGTGGAGCACAGAATGGTGTTCAATCCCTGCACCATGTCTTGATTTCGTTTCGTGGCTGGGTCCGACCTCGCGCTCCCTGTTGTCCATGTTGTGTGAGCGTGCGGTCTCGAGTTCGCTCGGCTGTGCGCTCTTCTGTTCACGTGTGTTGTGTTTTGTGTAGCACGTGGTTTGTGTTCAGCCGTGTGCTTTTCTTGCTGTCTTGTGTGAACACGCGGCTTATGATTTTTCTCATTAGCTGCGTGTTCGTGTCTCTTGTTGTAGCACATGGCTTGTGATTTGTTTTGTTGGCCATGTGCTTGTGTTTTGTTTTGTTTGAGCACATGGCTTTTTGTCTTTGATTCGGTGTGCCATGTGCTCATTTCAATTGTCTTGACCCCTCCCATCTTATCTGATTATTAGTTAATTTGTCCCACATGTGATCCCTCATTACCCTCCTCATTTGCTCTCCATTTAATCTCCTTGTGTTTGCAGTCGTGCGTCAGTTCATCATCGTCCATCCCTGGATGTGTCCAAATCCTTGCCTTGCCTTGCCTTGCCTTGCCTTGCCTTGCCTTGTCTTGCCTTGCCAGCCTGTTTTTCCCCCTCGGGGTTGTTTTTGTTGTTTGTTTTGTTTTATTACCAATTAAAAACCCTTTTTTTCTGCAATACTGAGTCCTCGCTCCATCCTCTACCCGGAAAACCCTGACAAATAGTGTAGGTTGTGCCAAAATCTTACTGACAGTGAATTCACAGAGTTCCCATACTTTGTGACCAATGAATTACACTCCATAACTAGACATATGTCTAAATAATTTTATAGGGTATTAACAAAAGAACACTGTTTCACCAATAACACATTGATTATTAAATGTTGATTAGAAAAATGTACATTCACTCTTGACTTTTCCAGGCCTTGAAATCCCATTTTTTAAATTCCCTGATACTCCCACTGACTGTGTGAACCCTGATTTGAGTAGTTTTTATACAACAATCAAACAAACAGACACACAATACGGTACTAACCAGATCCGTCTTCAGAGCTGGATTTGTTCATTGATTGCCTGCAAGCAAAAGTACAAACATGAATGAACTCCAGCAAAAGCGTCTCTATCAAAACCATCACACCGTGCCTCATCTCACCTGCTCTCCCACATTACTTTCTTCATTTTTAGCACCTATCCATTGATTTCTAGTTATGTGTCTCTGTCCTAACTGGTGTCCATGCTGCCTGCGGGGCAGTGGATTAGATTCAGCTGTCTGTCAGAGCGCATAAAGACACATGCTGCTGTCGGACGCCACACCACACCTCACTGCAACAATGGAGGCATTTTCACGCACCGGAGGGGTTTTACAGCGACAGAGCAATCACATGGCTCATGAATTCCTCTCCCTCTCTCTTTATTTGTCTTTCTCTCAGCTGACGCGTGCAGCTGATGTTAGCATGTACCTGAGCTCTGTGAAGCTATGCAAACGTTTAGCTGTGTGAGGGCAGATATATGTAGAAACTGCAAGCAAACGTGCCTTAACCCTGCATGTTCAGTACAACCATTAATAGTGATGATGTTACAAATAAATATTGATATTAAAAATATCTCCTTTACCAAGTAACATAGTTAGTAATACAGCTTAGTAATATAGAATTCATCTGCATCGCCTATTATAAAACAGAGTATATGCTACTGATTAAAAGTTGGGATGCAGTACGATTTTTTTATTTTTTTTGTCCTGATGCGCACCAGGCTGCATTTATTCATAAAATATAAAATGAAAATCAAAAATTAAAATACTTTACAATTATAGAACGGTTTGTATTTAATATATTTTAAAAATGTGATTTATTTCTGTGCTCAAAGCTGAATTTTCATCATCGTTACTCCAGTCTTCAGTGTCACATGATCTTCAGAAATCATTCTAATATGTTGATTTGCTGCTCAAGAAACATTAATATTATTATCAATGTTGAAAACAGTTGTGCTGATTAATATTTTTGTGTAAAACGTGATAATTTTTTTCTTGGTTTTTAATGAAGTTCAAAAGAACAGCATTTACTTCAAATGGCACTCCTTGTGACATTAATATGTCCTTTTGATCATTTATACAACACCCTTGCTGATCAAGTATTAATTTCTTTTACCATTAATTATATTTTAAACTATTGAATATAGGCGTCTTTTCTAAATGCAATAAACCCTGAGAGACATTACAGTGATTTGATCATTTTTAGGGGGGTTTACCACAATTACCATCCTTTAACTATGGTAAAATCAGTGTATGTGGTCTTTTGTCGCTTATTGTTTTATTTCACAATAGCTTTGACTGTGGCTCATCCACAAGAATCTGTTTTATAATAAGTTTTCCTTCATCAATGTAGTCGAAATTGTGAACAATGACACAAAAATAACTAAATTGACTCGTGCATTACATGTATTAACATGCCGATGGTGGCGATTCAGATTATATCTCATCCAGTGCACAATGGAAGGAAGGAAAAAGAGAAATGAAGAATAAAGAGGTCAACAGGAAATGCATGCATCATCTCCAATGTCCCGATGACCGGATGCATTTCATTGTTGAGTAACTCTCAGGCCTGCCGTGTCTCATTCATGTAAATCCAGGAACTCTAAATATCTCATTTCTCGTTGTCAGACCAGCTCTAATGGAATCTTAAACATTTGCGACTAGAAAGTCCCTTAATCGTGTTCTTGGATCAAGCACAGTTTGCAAAGATTGGATGAGAAATGCTGAAAATGCAACAACACACACGTACCTCCTCTCGACCTCAGGTGTGGACACGGTGCTAGACAGACCCAGTGACTCCTGGGAGGAAAAATTAAGACATTTTAGACTCTTTAGATGACACTATTTAGGTGTCACTTTCCCCATAAAAGCACAACTTTTCCTACGGGTTCATTTCTCGGGTTCGGGGCTGGCTGACCGGGATGCAGACCACCGGGGGAGGGGGCGTTGTGGGGGGGAGGAAGAAGGGGGGGGGGGCGGGGGGGGTGGGGGGCTGCTTGGTCCAACCGCAGCTGAAGGATGTTGTTGCTTCAGCCGTCCTGAGAAACAAGTCATACAGAAATTAAACAAAGCCCTCAATGACCAACTGCTCATCCTATTCTCTGAGAACCTGACTAGTCTAACCAAATGACACATCTAAACCATCATTGCAGTGTGACGCAATAAGTTCACAGAGGGAAAAAAACTCAGATTTCCGTGCTTTTGAAATGCTAGCACTACTGCAACATTCTGGTCAGGGTTTTTTTTTTTTTGATTTCAGCAATGATGTCATTAAATTCATTAAACGTGACAGTACGACATTATAATGTTAAATTTTTTTTTGAACATTCATTCATTAAAAAATCCCAGAACAACAATACTGCATCATGGTTTTCCCACAAAAATATGATTGCATGTTTTCAACATTGATAATAATAAGTTGTTGGTTGAGCGCAATCAGCACTAGAATGATTTCTGAAGAATCGTGTGATACTGAAGAGTGGAGTAATGGTGAAAATTCAGCTTTGCATCAGAGGAATAAATTACATCTTAAAATAAACAAAACTTAATTAAATTGTAATAATATTTTCCAATATTACTGTTTTTTCTGTATTTTGGTGAGCAGAAGAGAATTCTCTAAAACATGCAAACATTATACCACCCCTCCACATAATGTACTTATTGAAAAAAAAATAGAGTCTCATGTAAGCATTTTACCGTCTCTGCTTCTTGAGTGACTCTGCGTTTGCGTAACTCCTCCATTCTGTCACACACTTCGCTGTAGGATGTGTTGTAATACTCTGAATACTCTTGGGCCAGATCCTCGATGTTACCCAGAGACCCATCCTACAACACACACAAACAATACAACCATTATCTGCAGTCTGAAAACAGCAGTGAGGAGAAAACCGCCTCTATAATCTTGCAGAATTGTGATGTATATCCAGTTCTCAGACTAAGCAACAGTCAAAAGAGCAGGGTTGGGCCTTTGAAAGCTGCTTCAGATAGACTCTGAGCCTTATCAGCCTCCATGGTGGTGGTTATGGTGTGTATTGGCCTAAAAGCCAATATTCCAGGTCAGAAGAAATCAACTTTCCCTCAGCATGTCTTCCTGGTATTCCTGGTACTCTCTCGTTTACTCACTGGAGACCCAGAGGGCAAAGCATCATCTCAAGATCTGCAAGCTCATCTCCTATATTTTTCCCTATATTTCCCTCAAATATTTTTAGCACACTGAAGTTTTAGTCAACTATGTCACCCATATAAGCATGGCACACTATACACTTTGCTGGCGATGAGAAAGGTTTGGGATGCAGGAAGAAACTCTTTTAAAGCAGACAAATAAATAACTACATTAAATGATGTGACTTCTAGAACAAAGTCCCTCAGTTGACCTCAGTTGAAATGCTGGTCAAATGACCCATGGCACTGAAAAAACACTTGACATTAAAACAATGACATTTAAAAGGCTACTGGGTCTCATTTTTACATTATTCAAGTGAATTGTCATCAGATATCAAGTATCACATCCCCAGGCTTAATATTAAATAACAACAATATCAAATGTGACATTAAACACAAAGTAAATCCATATGCTTTCACTAAATATGATTTAAAAACAACAAATATGCTGAAGATGTAGGATGCATGCTAAAGAGAACTTAAATAGATATATAAATAGACACTAAACATCCGCATAATAATACTAATAATCACAAGAATAATCTTAAAAATAACAATTAATTTATATAATAACAAAACCAAACTAAACAAAACAAACAAACAAAATAATAAATAAAAAATAAAATAAAATAAAATAAAATAAAAAAAATACAATAATAAAACCAAACAAAACATCACTTCTGAAGCACTAAATAAAAATTTCACAAACTTACCAAGATATTATCAGGTCTTCCCATACGCGCAAAAAAAACGGTCTGGTACTCAAATCCCTCACAAATTTCTTGAATCCCTTTGTTTCATTATCCATAATCAAAGTTATAATATACTGCTCCAAATATAAAACTGAGATTTAAAGGCACAACCTCACAGACAGCGAGAAAGACAGCAAGAGCCAAATGCTCTTCATCCTGTCTTCAAATGGTAAAAACATAATGCACCACTCATGGCTAAATTATTAAAGAGAAATGCACAAATCTGGAAAGTCTTATAGCTTTAACACTCCTGCTGTCCAACAATCAGATGACCAAATATAAATCAGAGCCAACTGGAATCAAACAGCACGAGATCCACCACTGAAATATACAGCAGTCAATGAAACGCATTAAAAAACAGAACAGAACAGAGCTCAGAAATGAGAATAACTTGTTGAGTCCTTTTAGAAAAGCTTTTAACTGGCTTTTAATATTCTCCTGCATGAGTGCAGAAGCCCCTGAAGGATCCCGGGATCCCAGTCAGTCTGAGTCTGAGCGCACCTGCGTGTTGATGGCTGATGTTCACAGACACTGAGCAGCTTATTGAGGGTGATTAATATTCACAGACTGAGCTGCGCTGTGCTGGAGGAAGTGACACTTCCAAAGACTGACTTGGCTCAGATTTACACACATCAATGAGCCTCAGAGACGGCCATTCAACAGCCAGACAGCCTCGGAAGACAGCAACAAGGAGATTCATTATAAAAACAAACACAACAACCAAAATAAGACGAGCATGAGATGAGTTTAACTGATAAATAGGTCTATATGTTATGTATAAAGTCATTAATTAGCACTGCTTGCAGCAGCAGTATTATTATCGTTCATATTATTAACGATTTGAATGAATAATGAGTTATTTGACAAACGGTTTACAGTAGCTTTATTCATGCAGTTTGTTGTTTGTTGAAAATATGTATGCAGTTACTACTCTATGTGAACAGACTTTTGATTTTAACCACTTTACATGACTCAGAATACCCTAACAACCCCCTAGCAACCACTTAGAGCACCCTAGCAACCACATAGCAATGCACTATTAAGGACTCTGAACACCTTAAGCAATGTGCTAAAAAGCACTTAGATCACCTTAGCAACTGCTTAGGTAACCATCCACAACATCGTTTGGCAAACACCACTTGGATTTTATTATCAGTGATATACTATTATAGATTTTATTAATATTTTGAATTAGTTTTTACTTCTATATTTTCTGTCTTTTAATTTAATTTCACTTAATTAGTCATTTTGTTGTATGTTTTTGTCATTTTCATTAGATTTATTTATTTATTTTTAAATATGTCTATATACTTATTAAGATTAATTTCATTTTTAGTTTTAGTTATTTTAGTACATAAAATTAAACTAAATGAAAATGAGAAATTTCCTTGGCTACAAAAAAGGGGCCCCCCTGAATAGAAATACATTTTAATATTATATTTTAATTTATGTTTTTTTTATAAAATTGGATCCCTGCCGTGAATGGTGCCTTCATGTTTTATAAACAAATCCATCATTAAGATATTGAACTAATCCATAATAACGCTTCCTCCACTGAAAAGTCCATCCCCTGTTGTCCTCTCACATCGAAATCCACCTACATATTTGTTTAGAGCTGTTTTTGCTTGTAAATGGTGCTTGATCCGTGCATATTTCTCTCCTTATTTAGGCAAGATTACTTTTTCACTGGAGAAAGCCATATTATGGATAGAGGACTCATATTTTAAGTTAAAAACGTCTTTATGATGGATTTGTTTCTTCTTACATTATGAGAATGGTTTTTCAAGCGTTTGGACTCTCATTCTGACGGCACCCATTCAACTGCAGGTACATTTTCAAACAAAGCGTCATGTTTCAAGAAATATCCTTAAAACCATGTTCCAATTGGAGTGGAAGGAAATGTGCATTTTACGGATGAAGAACTTGTCTACACATAAACAAGCCCCCTACGCACCATGTTTAATAACGTCAAGTGGAACCTTGAACCTAGCCTAATTTCATTCACATGCTTCCTTAATACTATTAGTCCAGCTATCAGGGCAACCAGCCATAGTCAGTTTTGAATAAGACGCACCCAGGTGCGAACTAACGGGGAGCTCGTCTCCCCTTAATAAGACATGGGCTCCCATGAAAATGTGATTTGTGAAATTTTGGGGGGGTCTCAAAATTATTGACAATGTATTATTTTGACGTGCAATCTCAGTTTTGTGTAATGTGATCATCGTGGATTATTATGTGTAAAATTGCAAAAATATCATTCATTTATGCATGATGGCGATTTAAACCTAATTCACTTCAATAAAGATAACTATACATGCTATTCTTGTCATGAGCATCAAGGTGTGGGGGCGCTGCGGTGCAAATTCCACTCATGTTTAGTACACGTTAACCCAAAATATTGGCCCAAAATATAAACGTTGGACTCTGTGTGCGATTCTGTGTTAAGCTAAGGCATGTTATTCGCAATTATGTGTTTTGGCTGGGTTGTTATAGGTCTGCGTGACTCTCAATCTCTTATGCCTAATTGAACGGAGGAATTATGGTTTTCTTCTGTAGCCTGACGATGAGTAACTTTACCTGTTGTTCATGTGAACTCAAAGACCGCCATATGCTTTGTTTATAGACTATTTGTGGGTGGCTGTTTGTTGTTTCACCTTCGTGTTGTTCGTGTTGATAAAGTATAATAGGGTAAATCCTGTATAGTGATTTATCCTATATAGTGCTTGTAGCAAGTAGTGCATACACTTGTAGCTGTTATGTATCTTTGTAAGTCATGTACAGCCCACGCACAGCAATTGCAACCCCACCCCCCCAAGTGGGCTCCCCAAAGTCCACGGTATAGTTCGAACACTGAGCGCACATATCTAGTGTTCAGCACTGTTCAGATGGTTTAACACACTCATTCTGCTCAGTTATAGTCATACTGGGGTTTGTTTCTGTATTCTCACAGACACGATCTAAAAGTAGAGTGACCACTGTGAAACTCTGACCCACTGTTTGTATTTCTTTTCCCACAGTCCTCAGGAAATGTATGGAAAACATGGGAGATCTCTTTTCAAATAATCAAGCATGTCTTGGGTTAAAAAGCTAAACTGCAATTTGCTAAAAATGGACGCAGTGTCGTCTTCAAGAAAATGCTGTAATTTCATATCGAAGAATGCAGAGAAGATCTGAGGCACAAAATAGATCGTTATACTCGTGAGATGATATGAGACGCTTCCTTCATCTAGCTGAAAACATGCGCATTCCTCCAGTGCGAGAGGCACAGGGGTCTCGTGGTCACGCTCTCTGTGACTAGCTCGACTGTCCTCGAAGAGAGAACCATTCATTTATTAAGTGACATGCCCTCCAGTCAAAGCTGCGCGAAATCTGGCCACTTTTCATCAGTTAAGAAAGCCAGCGATGCTAAAGAGAAAAGGCTGATCTGAGCTGCCCAACACAGCCAGCCTGTGATAAACACTTTATTATGGTGCAGTCACATGATCTGCCCGCTGTCTCTTGTGTGCAGCCCTTTCATTGCATGCAAAGAGCAATTTTCAAGCCATTAAAAAGAGCTATGAAGTATTCATGCACATGTATGTGTGCATGAATTGATCGTAACAGCATATGAATTATGCATGGAAATCAATTCTAAACTGTCAGAGAGAACTCTCACAAAGCTTATGTCAGATTCAGTCACATTTTTTCACCCCAATTAAAAAAAACAACAAGAAAGAAACTACAGCAATAATTTTTTCTAATTTAATTATATTTATTATATAGGTTAATTTTGTTACTAGTTTATATTTATTTAATTGTATATATTACTATATAAATAAATACAATTATATATACTTGTACTATATTATATTATATAAATTCGCGACAAATTAAAGATATATATTAAATCTAATAAATATAATTTGAAATATAATTAATTAGAAATAAATATAAATCACACACACATTTATTTATTAAAATTAAAGTTGACACTCTTATATAATCTACTATTAAGAAGAACTCATGTTAATCATCAAGAAATGAATTCCTTGCACATTACATAAATGCAAATCTGAACATAAAATCACCGGCTAGTGCAATTAATTCATTCAAACCTTAAATCAAACATCTCAACCCACCACCGGAACATGAGCATGACATTTTAGTTAATGGGGTTTTAAATGAGGTACAATGTCACACCACTCGAGGGTCTCAGCATGTGTCGGGATGACGGTCCCGGCTGAGCAGTAGCTCATTTATCTTCTCCTCTCTGTGGAGCCGGTCAAACGGGAGCCGACTGCACCTCCTCATTAACCAGGGATCCTGTGCTTGATGAATGGGATGACGGGGAATATCACACCAACCATAATGGCTCTAATTCCCCGGGTTATCTGACTGCAGGACTGTAAGAGTAGCCCAGGGTCAAGCCACATTCACCTCAATTAGTTTTCAACAGCTCCTGGGAGACGATATCTCTGAAGGGAATGTGGCTGTCGCATTAATTACATTTCATACGGACCTGCTGCCAACCTCAGACTTCAGCTACACGAGGATAGCTATTTTAAGACAACCCAGGTGAACAGGGTAAAAAATTTAACTAATAGATATCACCATACAGTACTTTCCCAGTTGATTGATTAAATTAACAATTGCAAAAAAAAATTGAATTACAAGTTTTCTGAAATGGTATGTTTAAATATGCAAATTATGCATTATATAATTAAATATGCACTAATTTGCACAATATGTTCAGAACAAAAATTTGAACACTGGATAAGGCCAGGTTCAGTGGATATTGTTGATTATAGCTGTCAACAGTGAGGAAAAATACATTTTCACCATGTTTTTATGAATAAAACGCTGTATAAAATCAGGTGAATGATACATAATTAAACCTCTTTGTAAAAACCTTCAGAATACAGGAACAAAACTGTGAAGTTTGTTGCAAGAGAAAAAAAAAACTAATTTTGACAAAAACAGTCTATAAAGTATTGTAATTGGAATGAAATAAACACTTAAAGGTGTGTTTTGGATGTCTTCTATTCCATTATAGTCTGAAGCAACATGCTATGAGAAGTCAAATAACCCAAAATCTAATGCATTAAAAATGTTTTTGTCTGAAACATAAGGGATTACATTCAAGGTTTCAAAACCAGACTTTTAATCTAAACTGGACTATTGCCATCACAATGATAGACTGTTTTAGCATGGTGCTACGCACTTGCTAGGACATTACTGTTTCTTATTTATATTTATTTAGTCCTGGTTTATGATCAAATGAGGGAAGAATTCCACAGACGTACACAGAAGTCATATCTATAGACCAGAATTTCACATAGACTTAAATGTGGACTTTCAGTGAGAAACTACACACTGTAAAAAATGATTGTGATTTTAACAGTAAAAGACTGTAAACATGCTACAGTAAAAACCTGTCAATTGGTTATCAGTAAGTTTCCATACTACTGTATATACGGTGAATAACTGTAATTACATCTAATGTAATTTTACAGTAAAATACTGGTAAAATTACGGTTTTTGGAAGTGAAAAATAACAAGTCATCTTATAATTTACAGTGAAAAAACATAAAATTGACACTCCCAGAATTCCCTGCATGACACTTGATGTTTTTTGTTGTTGAAATAACATGTTTTTTCTTAATTTTTTTTCTTTCATTTGTGTACCTTGGGTTTAATCTTTACATCTAATGTTTTAATTAATGTTTACTGCATTTTTCAGACTCATGGTTGTCACCGTGATGGGTTTATGTTTGTTTGAATACCCGTACACCTTCTGTATATAATATTGTCCTCCTCAGCGCGTAGAAAGCTGTTTTGTGATGACTTTGGTTCGCATGTACTTTCTCATCACCACCAGTTTTGGTTGGTATCATTGCATTACAATGTTCAAAACAGATATTAGTACTATCATATTTTGTTTATTAAAATTACATAGTTAAAAATACGTATTTTATTGTGAATTAAATTTAAGTCTGTAAAACCTAAAAGTTGTACCATATTTTTTTTATGGTGAAGTTCTGGCAACCACAGTTGCCTGTATTTTACTGTAAATGTCACAGATTTTTTTTTACAGTGAACCTTAGCAACCACAAAGAACACCCCAGCAACCACATAGCAACATCCCCATAGTACTATTCAGAGAACCCCAGCTTGCAGCAACTTTTGCAGTATGATTTTCTTTATGATTTTTGTTCCAAAATCCCTTTGCAATGTTCCTGGCACAAATTCTTAGTTAAAGGCGCCACTCTTTTTTTCCTCCTCTGATTCATTTTGAAGGAAACCAGAGATCCTGATATACACGACAGGGTCTCGTCACCAAATATCAACTTAAGTGCTTAAACCACATCAGTAGCTAACCTACATTTGCACACACACATGCTCCATAAAGCATGCGGGACACGTTCTGGCACCGGGAAACAGGAAATGACACAAGCAGGATACATTTCAGCTGCATCACTGTCATTGATTAGCCCACGCACAAATGTGGAGGGCAAACGTCTTAAAAAGTTTAGAAACGATGTTCTGCAGCTGGAGACCTTTGCAAGCGTGTGAGGAATTCTTGGTTTGCTCTTGCTCTGCCTGCGGGAGCCATGAGCGTGCTGAAACGTTTAAACCAGAGAGGTTCTTTAATCAAGTACATATGCTCTGATCTGTTCCTCAGCCACTTCTTGGCTTTAGTTCAACGCACATCCTTCATTTCATCATGTTAAAGCATATCATTCATTTGCTCCTTCTAAGTTGAGATTCTCATGATCACATTCTAAAATGCGCACAAATACAATATTTAATTTACTGAAATCTGCGTGAATTAAAGGCAGTGAAACAAAAACATTAATCAAATGAAGGAAAGGAAGGATGAAGAATTTTTTATTCCTATTTCACTATGTTCAAACAGACATTTCAGTTTTTCATGAGAGAAATTAACTAACAAAGTGTTGACTTTGGAAGGTCAGTGGCCAAACTTTCTATTTACAGTACAAAAAAACTCATATTTTGTGATCTTGTCTTACAAGTTGGACGTTCACACAGTAAGTGGAGTTTAGGATCTGAGCAAGAACAACCAAATGAATGACATCTCCTAAATCATAATCAAAGCTTGAACTTCCAGATAAAAAAACAGAGCAGAACGGGGCTAGTTGTCACATGGGATGCTCTCAGAAAGTCTATAGTTTTTTTTTTTTGTTTACCCGTCAAGATGGGGCAAAGTTGTCTTATATTTTAAATGTTATAAATGTGTCAGTGCTGAAGATAAACAGATGCAAGAAGGAAAAGATCATTGAAAAATATTCAGTATCCAAAGAAAAAAGACCAACGGGAATTCAGTATCCAACTACATGTGAGAAAGAAGACCAATAGGAATTCTGTATGCAAATACGGAACATTCTAATGCAAGTTAATACGAGGTTTTCAAACTTTACTTTTTTTTTTACTATTTCTTAAAATAATACCCCCCAAACAAGACACAATCTAAAACTGTAATTATCTATAAAATAATCTATAAATGCCATTAAAAAGCTTAGGCAGAAAAAGAATTACAGAAGTTTAACAATGTTAACGATTTAAAACAAACTAACCTGAAAGTTTGAGCAGCATCAATGAAGAGATCTTAAAAAGCATTGACAACACATTCATATTCACACATTCAGGTCTGTTAACTAATTTAAAGCAATCATGACAGTTCCATTGGAGAACAAAGCCAAACCCCCATTGAAAAGTCACACTCACCACTGATTTAGAGTCTAACATGCGGCTCCTCAGTCCTCGACATGCATGTCTGAAGCACCGTTTGACTGCTTAAACTTTCGCTGGCCACTCAGAGAACAAAACATGCTGCTCTGACGGAGGACTGACCCCCACACATCCATCACGCAGGCAGCCAGCCAGCGGTGAGAGCAAATGACATGAAATATACCGCAGGGTGGAGTCCCCACGGGGGGGGGGGTGTGTGACAGTCAGAGCAGATACTGCCACCACAGTTATGTATATATATTCTCTATAATTATATAATATAAATATTATATATATATATATATATCTTATATATATATATATATATACAATAGAGATGGCATGCATAACATAGCATAACAACATAATTAAGAAAAAGAACACTCGGACTTGCATAATATAATAATAAAATATTTATCTTATTTATGCAAAAAGAATTTCCTGTTTCTTTTTAATTTGAGAGCAAAATATGATGCATAATAATATAATATATTTTTTTGCCACAATATAACTACTACTACTAATTGTTTGGTGAACAACTTAAGCTCACAAAGACTCATCAACAGAACTCATCTGAACAAACAGAGCTGTAAACACCAGCAGATGGCAGCAGACAGCAAGACTTTCATGTCTCTGTGAATCAGAAGAGGTTTGACTGCTGGACTGACATCAGTGTTCAGACTATATAACTTCTGAAAACCTGTACAAAAACCACTAATGCCATGGTATATATTCACAGTACCAGTCCAAATCATGTGCCTCATTGATTAAAGGTGTGATGTTACTTTAGAAGCAATTTCACCTGGTGAACAATTAAGTATGAAATAGGAAAAAATCCTATAGACTTAAACTCAAAGAGGGAATATTCATATTAACAGTAGTAACCAATACCAGTAAATCCTTCAAAGCAAATCTTGAAATAAATCAATGAAGTAAAACTCACATGGACTGTGCTTAAACACCAACATTGTCAAATGGCTGCAGTGATACCTTTCAGTAATTATAATGAGAGTGATCTAGTTTTGTTGTAGCATGCCGTTGTCTCTCAAACACTCACAGATACTACATTCACAAACTCACATTCATTTACACAGCACTATTGATCTGTGAGACTGTAAGAGGAAGTGGCTGGGAGTCTGTTTGTGGTTCTGGACATCATTAGATCAGTGGCAGATGGCCGGTCTGGGATCTGCATCACGTCTGTGTGTATTTGTGGACGGCGGGGCACATGCCAGAGGGCGCAGCGATAGCAGTGCCAGTGCCAGAAAGGGCATTTTTGCGCACCAGTGCACCGGCAGAGAAACTGAGCCTGTCTGTCCGCGTTTCTTCTCTGGATTTCACATCACACTGTTTGTCTGAACTCACTCTATACTGTACTCTAGACCACTAAGAGGCCACTTCTGAAATATATACACTTCTGATTTTCCATGCAGACATAACCTAATGTTCACTAGTCAGACCATTTGTGGAAATTAAGCTGCAAAAACCGGTTGTTCAGAAATCGCCACGAGCACATTCCCAGTGCTATTTTAGTATTGTTAAGACACTATTATAGTTTTAATTATTTTGAATTAGTTATTAGTTTTACATTTTCATTTTAGTAAAGTTTTAGTAATTTTGTTAACGGGTCTATGATGCTACATGCACTTTTACAAGTTTTTTTGAACATAAATGTGTGTTGCAAGTGTGTGTACACAACCACCCTATAATGATATATTATCCACCCCTTTCTCAAATCAAGCCGATCTCAGTCTGTATGACGTCACACAGACAGGCCCCTCCCATGATAGTTTGATTGACAGTAGTGTTTCAGCACAGACTGGACTGGTGTCTTACCTTAGCTCCGCCCTGAGTGATCTGTCATCAGTCTGCCACTGTTTCACCGCCAGAGCAGATGTAGACAAGAATGACTCCTAAGCGATTGAGGTGTTATGTAATAATGAACATAGCAGTCGTTTTTTACTCCCGACATCTGAGCCGCTGAAATCGCAGTGGATTACATTGTTTCTGAAGGGAATTCGCCCCCGATCTATATAAATGCGTCTATGTTCGCGCAAATCATTCGTGATCCAGCCTCATCTACAGAAGAAGTGAGTATAATGTTTTGTAATGAATCTTTGCAAATCGCCTTTCCTAATAATGTTCTAATTAGCAAGTTTCACGATGAATGCAGCTAAGGTAACAGTTGTTGCTCTACATAAAGATGGCGTAGGCTATAAGAAGATTGCCAAGACCCTGAAACGGTTACCAAGACCATACAGCGGTTTAACAGGACAGGTTCCACTCAGAACAGGCCTCGCCATGGTCGACCAAAGAAGTTGAGTGCACGTGCTCAGCGTCATATCCTGAGGTTGTGTTTGGGAAATAGATGTATAAGTGCTGCCAGCATTGCTGCAGAGGTTGAAAGGGTGGGGGGTCAGTCTGTCAGTGCTCAGACCATACGCCGCAAACTGCATCAAATTGGTCTGCATGGCTGTCGTCCCCGAAATGAAGCCTCTTCTAAGATGATGCACAAGAAAGCCCGCAACCAGTTTGCTGAAGACAAGCAGACTAAGGACATGGATTACTGGAACCATGTCCTGTGGTCTGATGAGACCAAGATAAACTTATTTGGTTCAGATGGTGTCAAGCATGTGTGGTGGCAACTAGGTGAGGAGTACAAAGACTAGTTTGTCTTGCCTACAGTCAAGCATGGTGGTGGGAGTGTCATGGTCTGTGGCTGCATGAGTGCTGCCGGCACTGGGGAGCTACAGTTCATTTGAGGGAACCATGAATGCCAACATGTTCTGTGACATACTGAAGCGGAGCATGATCCCCTCCCATCGGAGACTGGGCCGCAGGCAGTATTCCAACATGATAACGACCCCAAACACACCTCCAAGACGACCACTGCCTTGCTAAAGAAGCTGAGGGTAAAGGTGATGGATTGGCCAAGCATGTCTCCAGACCTAAACCCTATTGAGCATCTGTGGGGGCAATCCTCCAACGGAAGTTGGATGGAGCTCACCGGTCACTCAGTGATGGTCCTTCCAGGAGGAGGGGAAGAGGACGCCCATGGCAACCTTTGAAGCTTTGGGTGAACCCATGCCCAAGAGGTTAAAGCAGTGTGGAAATAATGGTGGGCGCAGCACAAAATTTGAACACTTTGGGCCCAATTTGGACATTTTCACTTAGGGGTTTACTCACTTTTGTGGCCAGCGGTTTAGACATTAATGGCTGTGTGTTGAGTTATTTTGAGGGGACAGCAAATTTACACTGTTATACAAGCTGTACACTCACTACTTTACATTGTAGCAAAGTGTAACTTCTTCAGTGTTGTCACATGAAAGATATAATAAAATATTTACAAAAAAACGTTAGGGGTGTACTCACTTCTGTGAGATAATATATATATATATATATATACAAAATATATATATATATATCTCCTTCCGATGCCATTAGAGTGAAATACAATGAACAAATATATAGAGCCTGCTAAAAAGGGATATTTTTAGAAGAAAATTTCAGATGGCACTTAGAGGCTTTTGCATCTGAACTCTTCATATCTACTGTATATTTGCCCTTACAAGTCAAACAGCCTGTTTAATTGTCCAAGATTCAGATAGCGTTTACAACTTTTTTTGGCACAAGAAACCTCGTCTAACATTATAAGTGGAGAATCCAAGAATCTGGCCCCTTTAGTGAGAGTTACAGAATCACACAGCTCTCGCAACAGAGTGATTCACATCAGGGCTCGACTTTCTGTTTGTTGTTTGTTCCAGTCATCCAGTCAAGCGAGAACACATGTGACTCATGCCCATAACAGCCATCAGTCAAAATCTAGCGTAATGCTTCCAGACACTGGATATCTGGCTCTCTTGGGGTCGTACCCGTCCCGTGTTGCTCATGTTGTGTGATTGTGAACTCAGCATGACCCTCTGTGTCTGAATAGCCAAAAGCACATCCAACGGGCCGCAGCGTGCACAAAAATTCATTCTTCATCAGCTTATTTATTTAGTTTTTGCATTAGTGGCTTTAATTTCTGCCCTCTTAAAAATCAAGGGATGTTCGAGGTTTTGCCAGATTGTTTTGACTTTCCGCAGCCTCTCACACAATTACCGAATCAACATTTATGTGCCATTACCTCCACTATTATAATTTTGAACCCATTGTGTGAGTGCAACTGCATTTTACTATGCTCTTCATGTTATTTTGGTGCTGGATTATGTTTTAAAGCAAATCACTCACCATTAATATCAGCATATAATGATACAGCTCTGCACCCATTTTACATTCAATAATGTGACATATTTAAAACCGGATATTGATTAGTGAAAAACTTTGTGAGACTTGATCCCTCTAAACATTAAAGGAAATCCCCCCAAAAATGAAAATTAGCTGAAAATATACTCAGAAAATATATGTTTGTGAACAGTGCTTTATCTTTACATATTTCTCTCCTAATTCAGACAAGATGTCTTTCCACTGGGGAAGCAATATTATGAATAGATGACTCATATTATTTTAGCCAAAAGCAATGGTTTGAAGTTAAAAATGTCTTAAGGAAGGATTAGTTTCTTACAAACACTCAGCTTTTTTTTTTTATTGTGATGTTTTTATCAGCTGTTTGGACCCTCTTCATTCTGACGGCACCCATTCCACTGCGAGCGGATCCCTGGTGGCAAGTGATTCAGTGCTACATTTCCTCTAAATCTATTCCGCATAAGGAACAAACGCATCTTTGATGGCCAGAGGGTGAGTATATTTTCAGCACATTTTCAGTTTTGGGTTAACTGTTAAATAACTGCGGTAACTCTTTCAGAAAGCATCACCAAAAACAATGACAGGAAAGTCATTACAGAGGCAGAGAATTTTGACAAAATATTATGAAAACATCCCTTTTGTCACTTTAGAATAACATCAACCATGCACAATAGAATCAGAAACTTACATTAAGAACAGAAATAACATAATTTCACATTGACATTAATAGTGACAAATGAAAGAAGCATGACACTCCCAGTGGACAGATCTTCTACAGTATATAAACTGAGCAGACTGTAAATGCGCCGAGCTCTGTGTTTAAGACACTGCATCTGTTTTGACTGTGACGACCTCCCGGGCAGCAGGGTGGTGTCTGTGTGGCCCGTCTAACGAGGACAGAAAGCTAAGTGAATTTTGACAGGTCTCTGGAGACACACAGGGTTAAACAGACGCGCCTCTTTGTAGCCAGCTGTCAGTCACCCATGCGTTCCTGTCACACGATAAACCCAAACACTGCCAAACAAAAACACTTAAACCATCTCCCATAATACTATGCTTGTGTTTGCATATGGAATAATATCCATCAGATATAATGCAATATGGTCTTTAAACCTGAAAACAAAAGGAATATCTTGGAGCAATATCAATATAAGACAGGCTGCTACGCAGATAACCAACATGAAACTAAATTTATACTAGAGGTTGCCAGGGTATTGCTATGTAATTGCTAAGGTGTTCAGAGTGGATTTTACAGTTACTTTGCAGTTGCTACGGTTTTCAGAATGTTTTTGTAGTTTCTAGGGTTTTCAGAATGTTTATGTGGTTGCTAGGGTGTTCAGAATGTTTATGTGTTGCTAGGGAGTTCAAATGTTTCACACAACTAGCAGTTGCTGCGGTATTCAAGGGAATTTTACTGTACTATGCAGTTGCTAAGGTTTCTAAATTGTTTGCACTGTATGTCGTTGCTAGACTGTTCAAGTGTTTTTTTTTGTTTTTTTTTTAGGTAACTGTGGTATCTAGGATGCCCTGACTGCTTTGCATTATATCTGGTTGCTAGGGGGTTAAAATGTTTTGGACTGTAACTATGGAGTTGCTATAGTGTTCTGAATAGTTTTACTGTAGGGACTTTTACCGTAACCATGCAGTTGCTAGGGTGTTCTAAAAGGTTTGCACTGCAACCGATTGCTTGGGTGTTTTTTTTTTACTGTAATTCTGCGGTTGCTATGGCAGTCAGATTGTTTTAACTGTAACTATGTATTTGCTATGGTGTTTTGAATGGTTTTCACGGTTACTATGAAGTTTCTAGGCTGTACAGAAGAGTTTTTACTGTATCCGTGTGGTTGCTATGGTGTTTTAAGTAGTTTTTACTGTAACTATGATGTTGCTATTGTGTTCTAAATGGTTTGCACTGTAACTGGTTGCTAGGGAGTTTAGAGTTTTTTTACTGTAACTATAAGGTTGCAATGGTGTACAGATTGTTTTTTGACTGTAACTATGTAGTTGCTGTGGTGTTAGCATGTTTTTTTTTACTGATACTATGAAATATCTATGGGTGTTCAGCAAGGTTTTTACTGTATGTGGTTTTTATGGTTTTAAGAGCATTTTTTGCTCTACAACTGTGGTTGCTATTGTGTTCAGATTGTTTTTACTGTAAATATTTGGTTGCTATGGTTTTCAGAGTGTTTTTTTTTACTGTAACTATGCCGTTTCTATGGTGTTCTGAGTGTTTTTACTGTTACTGTGTAGCTGCTATGGTCTTCAGAGTGTTTTTGAACTGAAACTGTCACAATCATAAATATATAATGGATATTTAATGGCTCATAATATTCATAATTATGCCTAGCATTTCCCCACATCACTGGATTCAGTCACTATGACATCACAAATGTCACAAACCCTTGTACAGGCAGATGAAAACAGAATATCACAGTTCATCTGCCTCATCATGCAAAAAGAGGCAGATTTTTTTCCACCCAGAAAACAGACCACATACATTATATTTATATAACCTCGGGATCGTGTTTATTTCAAAGGAGCCGGCATTATACTATGGATGAGTGATCTGGAACACGGTCTGTGATCCACCACACATCAGTCTGCAGGGAGAATTTCTAAGTGTGTTATCACCTCAAAAAACATCTCATGCTCTCACCTGCTGTAAAGTCAATAAACTGACCCAGTCACAATGACCTCACTTCTCAGCGACTGACCCACATACAGAAAGCCAACCTTAGAGTAACAAGTGCATCTATTGTGAAAGTATTAATTAAGATTTAATCAGTTCCTCCCTGCCTTCAGATGTTTCCACAGAGACCTGGAGCTCCACCACCGAAGCATGACCTGAAGACATCTATACCATAACAAATACTACTGGTGACCTTACCTTGACCTAAAGCAGCCGTTATGAAAGAGTGAGTATAATCCAGTATATCTAGTATTAATCTCATCTGACAAACCTCAGCAGATCAAAGTGTATTTAAAAAAGGAATTTCTTTTAGAATAACATGAACATGAATCGGTTTTAGATTCTTGCACTTGACTTTGGAATCATATATTACACAACGGCAAAATGAGAATAAAAGTATTAGCCACATGCAAAGTGACCACATTTGGTTTTCGACCATTGAAAAATGGTTAAATTCAACAATTCACAATTGGAGCTGCATTGCGATCCCCATATCTCTGGGGGTGAACTATAGGGCCTTACAAATGAAGATATCCCAAGAAAACTGTATTAAGAACAAGAATCAGTATGATTGAGATATCTTTATACGTCTTAGTTACAAGCATGCAAACTTCGAATAATTTTAGCACTCAGACATGTATATTCAATGCAATTGTTTTGATAGAGGAAAACAAGATACATTTCTAGTTTCAACATTATTTGTTCTTCAGACATTCCTCTTTAAAAGAAAAAAGTATCCTCTGTATGGAAAGTGACCCACATTTTGTTTTTGCTCACTGAAAATGTGCACAATTTAACAATTTACTCATGGAGCCAAACTGAAATTCCAATATCTCTGTAACTGAACCGCATAGGGCCTTAAAAATTAAGATAGCAAAAGGAAAGTTTGTTAAGAATCAGAATCTAAAAGGACATTAAGATATATGTAATACCTCTTGAGTTACAGGCACGCAAACTTTGGAAAAAAACACAAGAATGCTTTTTCCTATGGTCACCATTGGCATATAATGCAACAAAGATTGCTAAAGTCAATAAACCTACCAATCTGCAGCATGAATGCTGCCTCTTTCGTACACCCTTATTCTGGCTCCAATAAAAAAACATCCCTTTTTTTTCCCATGAAAATTGTCTCATCTCTCTCACTAAGTGGATTACTCAGTAATAGACATCAATGCATCTAATATTCTGTCTTTTTCTCATTAATGCTTTTCTTTCCCACAAAAAAGAGATCAAAATCAAATTTCTGTTGCATGGCATGGGAATGACCCCCAGAAATAAGTGAAGACTGAAGAAACACACGGATCACCATGAACATTCAGTTCCACATGACTGCAAAACTCCATGTTCAGCTTCACCTTCACCTACACTGTCAAAACATCACTGTTTCTATTCCTAAAAAGGAAACCCCTTGTCGGTTCAACTATATTGAACACAGGACTTGGTGCTGGCGGTAATACCGTTCATACCGAATAACCGGTGTTTATTTTTGTTATATCTGAATTTTTAAAATACCACAATAACCGGTGTATGTGCTTAAACAATGTTCGTAAACCCGACACTGTTTTGTGAAGGGGTCCGTTTTCACTGTTGCACTGTGTTGAGGGAACAGTTGTATGTGTTACTAAGCGTGAAAGTTAGACTAATATATAAACAAATAGAACGTGATGACACAGAAGAACTCATCCACAATATCCACATTGACCGCCACAAATATCTACCGCCCCCTGCCATCAGCTCCCACACACACACACACGAGCGCGACTTTAGCACTAGATTTAGCAACTTTCAGACCCTTTTAGGGGCTTTTTTCCATAGAACATTCATACTGACAAACCTAGCGACTTTTTTGGATAAACCTTAGCTATGGCTCAGTTGGAAGATTTCGCCAGTGCTGTCCCACAAACGCGAGGTCTGACTTTCCCGGAGAAGTGTCGCTTCTCTCGGCGTCTGTTCTGTGCAGTGTGCGGCAGAGAAGCACCGCAGCCGACTCTTCAATAAATGAGTACAAAACAGCATTCCTAGCACCTGTCGCTTAGTGATTGTTTGGAATTATAAATATGATCGTAGTTCGTCTGTTAATATCACATTGTTTTTTTGTTGTTGTTTTTTTTTAGTTTGTTACTCAAGACGCAGGCACCGCATGAGAAAAAAAGTAATATAGCCAAAACAACCACAAAGCCACTCTTTAGTGTAGATGCATGTAGATTTTATCAGACAATGCCGCGATTATAAATGAGAGTTACTCCTGGTTAACATGTATTAAAAGGAGTCGTGTTTAGTCACTATTTAGTGTGATATTTTTTGACAATATTCACTCATCACAACAGTAAAATAGTGCATTCTAAGTCAATATACTGCAGTATTCCTCTCTCAATCAGTAGAAAATATGGTTTTAACACCAGATGGGTTAGTCAGGATGAAAACAATACCGTCCTCCCGTGGAACTGGTATAATTTTGAAAAATACCGGGATATAAATTTTTGGTCATACCGCCCAGCACTAACAGGACTATGGTTTGCCGCAGCAGGCGCTGGGAAGTCTGAACGAGGCTGTTTCTCTTTCTGGTGGCGCGTCCTCTTGTCTTCAGCTCTGAATCAGCGCTGACTTCTCTCTGCCATCTGATCGTTGATGCTCCTCTGGGCTCGTCTTTTCCAGCACACTGCTTCTGACACCTTTATGTTGCACTTAGAAATGTTCTAGGGACCGGCTTTACTGGTTAAACAATCACATCACAACCGATTCACATTACAGCAGATTCATCACCGACCCCACGCTTCTGACAACACTGTAGATTTTTCCATAAAACCATCTAGCTGTATATATACAGTGTGTAGGGAAAGTATTCAGACCCCCTTAAATTTTTCACTCTTTGTTATTTTGCAGCCATTTGCTAAAATCTTTTAAGTTAATTTTTTTTCCCTCATTAAATTACACACAGCACCCCATATTGACAGAAAAACACAGCATTGTTGCCATTTTTGCAGATTTATTAAAAAAGAAAAAATGACATATCACATGGTCTTAAGTATTCAGACCCTTTGCTCAGTATTTAGTAAAAGCACCCTAATACAGCCATGCGTCTTTTTGGGAAAGATGCAACAAGATTTTCACACCTGGCTTTGGGGATCCTCTGCCATTCCTCCTGCAGATCCTCTCCAGTTCTGTCAGGTTGGTTGGTAAACGTTGGTGGACAGCCATTTCTCTCCAGAGATGCTCAATTGGGTTTTAGTCAGGGCTCTGGCTGGGCCATTCAAGAACAGTCACCGAGTTGTTGTGAAGCCACTCCTTCGTTATTTAGCTGTGTGCTAGGTCATGTCTTGTTGGAAGGTAAACCTTCGGCCCAGTCTGAGGTCCTGAGCACTCTTGAGAAGGGTTTTCGTCCAGGATATCCTGTACTTGGCCGCATTCATCTTTCCCTCGTTTGCAACCAGTCGTCCTGTCCATGCAGCTGAAATACACCCCCACAGCATGATGCTGCCACACCATGCTTCACTGTTGGGACTGTATTTGACAGGTGATGAGCAGTGCCTGTTTTTCTCCACACATACCGCTTAGAATTAAGGCCAAAAAGTTGTATCTTGGTCTCATCAGACCAGAGAATCTTATTCTCACCATCTTGGGAAAGTCCCCCCCCCCCCCTCCATGGTCTTTCATGTGTCTTGCACTGAGGAGAGGCTTCCGTCGGGTCACTCTGCCATAAAGCCCGACTGGTGGAGGGCTGAAGTGATGGTTGACTTTCTACAACTTTATCCCATCTCCCGACTG
>JADLZN010009083.1:0-19702 GCA_018155175.1 Sinocyclocheilus anophthalmus
GGGGGGGGGGGGGCAATGTTCTTGGGCTTTACCTGGTGTTTAACAATTAAAGTATTCAAGTCTGACCTTTTCATATTGGTTACTATTCACTTGGTGAAGGGTGATTTCTCCGTGCAGTGTCTATTATTGTTTATTATGTTTATTGCATCATTATCAATTATCTCTGCTTTGTCTACACCTGTAAGAATGGCTTGTTGTGGTTTTAGGGTCAGGTCAGGCTTCAAGTTGAAAGCAAGGCGCAGTCCTCACATATGCGCTATATGGTCGTGCTGGGCCTGTCTTTCTGCTGCAAAACATATTACCCTACGATAGCAACTCTGTGCTGATCCTTTCGAGGCTTGAGCCATGTTTCCGTTTGGCTCTTCCTGCTTTTGGGAGCCTCATTGCTGGAGATGCAGTTTATGGAATTCTTTTATGGCATCACCATGGCTGCCCGTGTGGCGTACTCCTCGTACATTTTCTCACTAGTACCAGCGACTGTTTACCAGCGTGTAGCCAGCTATTCCCGCACATCTGTGCTCATGGGAGTCTTCACGAGCTCTGTGCTGGGTCAGATATGTGTGTCACTAGGAGGTGTAACATACAGGACGTTAAGTGCAGTCTCTCTGGGGTTTGTCACCTTTGGGTTACTCTTGTCCTTCTTCCTGCCATGGCCCAAAGGTAGCTTGTTTTTCAACCAAGCACGTCTGGAAGAGGAAAGGAAGGAAGCAGCTCAATCGGAATTGGCCAGAATGAAGCCTGAGGAGAATGATGGCAGTGTGGCACCACAAGGCAGTAACCACAAATACCCATCCTGGACAAATTCAGTGTTTGTTCAGATGCTGAAGGAGTTAAAAAATGTAGTGAAAGTTCCCAGTTTAAGGCTTTGGAGCTTGTGGTGGGTGTTCAATTCCACTGGTTACTATTTAGTACTATTTTATGTGCACATCCTGTGGAATAAAGTCTACCCTGCCACAGATAACAAACATGTTTACAACGGAGCGGTTGAAGCTGCCTCTACCTTATTAGGTAAGATGGATTTTAGTGTTTTGTAGTTGTCATATAATGTCACAAAATACTGATAATCTCAACCACAGAATCGGACTTTAAATAAGTAGCATTCACTCTGATTTCTTAAGCAAATAATTGAACAGGTTGTTGGCAGAAGAACATACAAGAGGCATGTTTTCTTGCTCACCAACTGTTCATTAATTTCAGAGTAGATGTCACTTAAAGACTGATTTAGCAATGGTCATGAATATAGATATACAACGTATTGGATATCAACCTCCAGTCCACTAATTTTAAGATTTAATTACTTTTGTCATTATCCAACACTATTTTACAGGCAAAGCGGAAAAAGTGCCGGACGCGCAGAGGGGATAAAAAGAGATCTCTTCTCACTTCGTAATAAATTATGGCAGAAAGATTAGAAAGTCATTGAGGGGGCCTCAAATAAAAATTCAGCACACCTGTTGATTATCTTTGTATTTTTGCTAATTTCAGCCATCCCCAACCCCCGCCCATTCTACCCCCCGTCGCCCCCCCCCCCCCCCCCGCTTTGTATTGTCTAAATGTTATAATTTTTTAACAAAAAGGCATTACAGATGTCATAATGAATGTACTGATCTGGTGACGACTGCGGCTTTCATGTTACCTGCACTCCGATTTATCAGTTTTCAGCAAAAGTCCACGTGGATGAAGCAAAAGTGTCATTTTGTGTTATCCAGCAGATGCTTGACAGCTCCAGGGCTTTTGTTAAAGCTATATGAAACTGTTGCATTTTTATGTTCCTGTCCATGGACAGTCAGATTGTCAAAATCAGAAGTATGGTTATACAATTACAATTTATTTTTTTCGTTTCTACTCTATAGACAGCCATGTTTATTAAAAGCCCATCTTGTCAGCGGTGAATTCCCCGTTTAATGCATGTTATTGATCTTATTGTGAATGATTCATCCATACATATCTCTATACATATTTTGACCTCAAAATCTTTAATCAAAATTTCTGGATCTTTTAGTGAAACATCATATTCCCCCAGGGATGTATGTTGAACTTCTCCAAACATTGCTGCGTCCACATCTTTCTTACATTCAACTACAAGTTTGCATTCAGATCTGTGCCCATTCAGTCAACAACAAAAATGATGGAACCGAATCCCTGTCCAAAAGGTTTTCCTCTTGATAATTCATTTTATTTTATTTTAACATATATCTGTTTCATCTTCACCTTAACAGTGTTTTAAGAGGGCAAGTCATAATGAGTTGCTGTGCAATTATAGTGATTGCAAAGCTGTGTGCATTTGTGCATTGTTGTATAATGTTCATTTCTTAAAAGTACAACCTTTTTATACTGTATGTGTTAATTTGCAGTGGGCAGTCATTTCAAACACGCGCTCTCTACACACTCACTAATCATTCAGATCCATTGGGTATAACTCTTTGAGCTCTATTCTCTACTTAGACTTTTGCCCAGAGGCACCCACTTTATATGTTTACAGTTTTCAATAGCAGGTACTCATACATACAATTTTCACTTTAGCAGACAGACTATTTATATAGTATTAGATTTTGTTGTTGTTATAGTTTTCAATCTCTCTCTTGCTCTCTCACTTAACAAATAGTATAAATTTATGATAAGCAGCCATTTATTAGTTATCGGCCAAACATGAATATTATCTGGTACATTTGTAGCTGGCAAATTTCATTCGCTATCGTGGTCTCAATAGGTTTACCAGGTCTTGTGCCTAGCAGTTGTTTTTTATTTAAATATTATCTTAAAGTTTGATCTCCACATTATCAAAATATACATCATAAAGATGGTTTACTATTGGCGAATCAAGTAAAGTCGGCTGTTCGCTCAACCGTTGAGGCTTTGGCATGACACATGCTTGGAAACACTAAAAATATCGAATCGTGTGTGGCTTATTCCTTATTGGGTTTTTGGGCGTGCAAGTAACCCAAAGACTGCTTTATTAGTTGATGTCAGTGCCGGTAATCGCGAGTTTGAACTACAACACACAGGAAAGTGGGCATCTCGAATAAGAATGTAAGATCACCAAAAAATAAAAAAATAAAAAAAAACAAAAAAAATAACAAAAAAGGAGGTTTAGGGCATGACAGCAAAGTAGAAATGTTTGCAAAAGTTTTTCAGACTGTGTTTCACATTTTGAATAGGGGAAGGACGGGAATTTTGACTTGGCGAAAATAGATGTTTGTTAATCAGCATTACATGAGTATTACATGACAATCACACTTTATGTGCTCTATAGGTGCAATCACATCATTTGCGGCAGGATATGTGAAAATTCGATGGAATCTTTGGTCTGAACTGGTGATTGGATTGATCACTGCAGTACAGGCCGGACTACTGCTTCTCATGTGCATCACGGATAACATCTGGGTTTGCTATGTGGCATATGCCCTGTTCAAAGGCTTCTACCAGTTCCTGGTGCCAATCGCTATGTGAGTTATATAAACCTATTGATTTATTTTTATTATTGTTTAAAAGATTTTTAAATGTCTTATCTTTGGTAAAAATGACATTAAACAACACTGGCAAACATTGCATTCAGTGTTTCAAAGTCACTGTTTTAAAAGCAGATGTGTATGCACCTGTGAAAACATTAGCTTATTTCATGGAGAGCAAGAACTTTGCTTTGAAGTTCAAAGTTTATTGTAATTTGCCACATGAGCTTTTGATGGAACTAAAACTAAATAACACAAAGAAAAATAAATGTATCAGTTCTCTGAATTTTGTTCCTAAATAACTCATTTTGTGTTTTTCTTCTCAGTTTCCAGATTGCCTCCTCTCTCACTAAAGAACTGTGTGCTTTAGTGTTTGGAGTAAACACTTTTCTTGGAACAGTCCTGAAAACGATCATCACTATCATTGTGGCAGATAAGAGGGGATTGGCTTTGAATGTTCAGTCTCAGGTGTGTAATTTTCTAGATTGACTTCAGTTAGTAGTTACACAGAAAAACAGGACCAGTTATGGATACCACCAACTTGTTAATAGAAGAAGAAAGTACAGTAATGTTACAATGCAGAAAGTTTCCCTTTATATTAGAACCTTGCAATGCAGAAAGATTTTGGCCTGATTCTGTTTCTCTCTTTCTCTTGCAGTTTTTTGTTTATTTCTTTTACTTCACTCTGCTGACTGTGGTTTATCTGGGCTGTAGTGCCTTTATCATCACATGTCATTACCGCAATCAAAGAGCACAGGATGAGACTACGGAAGTAGCTATAGCCACTGAACTTAGTCCCATGACAACGGTTGCTAGTGAAGGCACAACTGCACATAATGGAACCAGCATTAAGACATGAGATTCAAAGGAATTCTCCATCTATTAAACTGTTACTTCAAAATCAGAACATTTTATTATTTTAAGTATGAGTAGCCTTTGTTTTATTATTTTATGTTTGTCCTATTGCTAGGAATAGCATTCGATTTTTTTAAACCTCATCAAATTCTAATTATATTTTGTGGAAAGTAAATATAATGGTTGAGGTTGTCATTAGGATGGAATGCCAATGCAAAATGTAGTCTCGGATCGAGATTTTATCAGATCCTTGATTTTATTGTTTGCCATTTCATGTGGTTGTCTTTGTTAGGGTGAGCAAAAAATGTAAAATAATTTTTGTAAGGAATGTTTGGAAGCCATTCTAGCCTCTGATAGGATTACTTTTTGCCTTCAGTGTACCGTGATGGCAGAAGTATTATTTGCAGCTAATTATTGAAATTTAAATAATTACTACTGTACAGCCTTTAGTTCCAGTTCTCTAAATTGATTGGCCAAGCAGTTATCAAGGAATGCCGATATTTGTCATATATCCTTATTTCTGATTATCTGATTGCTCTCCAGTGGAAGCTGGGTTGGGTGATTTTTTTTTTTTTCTTTTCTTTCTGGAGTAAGGACTTTTTTTGTCAGTGTTTTCTTTATCTCCTGGATAGCTCAGGGTGGGTTTCTGCTCACCAGTAAGCAGGAGTAGAAAATGGTAAACAGTGTTGCTGCCAAAGTGGAGTGATAACAGAATGTTGCGAACAAGGATGGGAAATTGCTTCATAAAAACTTCAGTCTGTGCATTGCTTGATGACACAAAGTTTGATGATTTAGCACTTTTGGAAATATTTGCCGTCGTTGAAGATACAAAATATGTGAATGACCATGTTTTGATGGAAATGTAAGTTGCACAGTGTTAAGTTTATAGAACGTCTATAAAAGAAATATCACACAAAGAGAATAAGATTGTTCACAGGACGCTTGCTTAGCTCTACTGTATTTTAAAATAAATATTTTATAGTGTGATCACATTAGGAATTCCAGACCATGCCTAATTACAAATAAATTATTACCAGAAATTATTTTTCATTTATATGTGTACTTTGTATTTTCATTTTTGTACAATTCTAATTGTTTCAAACCAGCATTACAGGAACATATGCCTTAATATCCTACAGCACCCAATGAGCAAGACAAAGCAACAGTGGCAAAGAAAAAAATGTAAAGCAGGAGGAAAAACAGACTTAACACAAAAGACTAAATATGATCTAGTTATATAGGTTCTATAATACAAGTCATGTTAATAAAAATAATTTAATGTTAAGGATAAGAAATAATGTTTAAATTACAAGGACAATTATTAGCTTTTAGTTGGTGTTCTGCTGTCTTGTTCTATCTCTTGACAGAGGAGTGATGCAGGTAGATGTAAATGAAATGCTGCCAATGAAGCTTATTTATCTTTCAGTGATATTGAAAAATATATTCCAAGGTGGAAACAAGAAAAACAAATGACTGTGTATAAATGATGCTTATTTTTATAGTTGCATAAGAAATCCAGACAATTGTTGGATTGGTTGGTAATTTTTGCAGACCTGTCTAACACTGCATAACTGTTTTTCTCTCTCATATTGGTTGAAAGATAAATTAGGTGTATGCTAGGCTGACATGAGGAATCTAGCCTTAAATTGAGAGTTTGAGCACCAAAAATTGTAAGTGTAGCCATGATAAAATTAATCCGATACGATCAGATTTTCTGGATTTGAACCAAAGTCTGTTTATTTAGACTGCTGCAAGCTCTACTTTAAATATTACTTTATTTACTCTTTATACAAGATTGCTGGTAGAAAGTCCAGCAGCACTGGGAGGTTTCACTATTTATATCACTGTGTTTTATGCTCGTCTGTGTTTGCAGATGGAAACATGATTCCAGGTTACAACAAATTTCTTATGAGGGAGTTAAGTTGTTCACTCAAAAACACAAATTCATTCAGAAACAAAACCTTACTACAATGTGTTGCACTAAGACACAATGGTTCATCTTGCTATTGACTTTTCATTGGTGGAGAAAATATAAGAGCGTACTAGCAATGTGGTATATGTATTATATATTATATAGTATCTATATAGATATTAATATTATGCCACACTACCATTCAAACATTTTGGGTAAAGACTAGTATCAATCAATTATTTCTCAAATAATATTAGCAGAATTTTTAGAATTGGAAGCACCTGATGAGTAAACATTGCACGTCTATAAACGTGTTTATTAATGTAAGTGCCATTGAAATACAGTAAAGATAAAAGTAATAATGTCTTTGATATTTTTTGTGGTCACATTTGAACTGCAGAATACAGCAGGCTGTAAAGTACAGAGAACTGCAACTCTTTAAAATTGTATTCAGGTTATGTGTAAAAACTAAACCAAAATAAATAATAATACAAAAACAATGATTTACATATTTTTATTAATAGTCGTCTTCTTTCTGTAGAGAAAGTCAACCAGTCATTTTGCATTACATCATGGAATGTTTGATGTTGCAAAGTATAAAAATGTGGAAAGGTTACATAGATATGTTTACATAAAATCAAATACAAATGTGAATGAAAATGGTTATGACAACAAAGTAGTTTAAAGAGAATTAGTTATTAAAATTTGGAATGTAGCCCTTTTCTTTGGCAATATATTGTGAAGGCACTTGCGAATGTCCATTTTAAAATAAGCTGTACATAAATGTTTTTGCCTGAGGGTGTTCAATACTGCCCTGCTATTTGTGAAATATGTACATTTTTGTTAAAAAATATAAAACATAAGACTGCAATTTCCCCCCTGAATTTAGCTTTAATCAATTTTAACGGAATTTTTACCGTTATTGCTCTGCAAGGTATTTCATATCCGTAGTGTGCTTCAGCCTTGCTCACTGCAAAATTTTTTTTGTTTGTAAGGTTGTATGATGCGAAAAAGCAAAGTATATCATTGTTTGTTTTGAAACAAATGGCTGTCACACAGCAGTTAATACATAAAAAATAGTCAAAATTAAATTCTAAAATACATGTAAATGAACATAAACAGTATCACCATCAATCATAAAAATGTCAGGTTGTGGTGTGACTCAAGGAAAATTTTGGTTTAGCAAAGATTTTGGTTCACTCAGCAATGTAGCTGTTCTCAATGCACAGTATGATAAAAGAGCTGCTGCAGCCACGTGGCAACTGCTGAAGTAGGTAGCCTTCTTGGAGAGAGGAAGCCATGCCAGTGACGGCATGACTACCTGTTCGCCATGTTTCACAGTAGCTGTCTGTCTGCCTGCTTCCTTGAGTGCTTGATCCATGCCATACCATCTTCTCTGGCCTATTAAAGTGGTTATAGAGAAAAAAAAATGGGTTAATCAGACTAATCAGTTCTGTTAAGATTTTAGCTGTGGATATGTGTTAGACCTACTTACCAGGCATCATCATCAAGAACATCTCGACCATCAAATGAATAGATGTGCACATTATCATTCATCTTGCCCTCTGAGCCATTAAAGATGGATTCCCAGTTGCTGAATAATTCCTCATCCTGTGAACATATTAAACAGCTCTGTAAAAGACTATATTAAAGAGATTACAGTATATTCTGTAAAACAATAGTGTTGTGTGTGGACAAAGGAAGAATCTTACTTGAAGATTGACTATGGGTAACAGTTCCCTGTTGTTCTGTCGAACAATACTGTATAGATCCTGTAACTGGGATGACAGGAAAGCCCTGAACGTTCCTTTTAGCCCAATGGCTTGGGCCTGTAAGAAGCACTGGTGATCTACACCTTTAATACCCTGCATGTTGCCCAGCTGGGGTGAGTTGAGAGCGATCAGGTGCAGCTAGGGTGACAAAATCAGGTGACAGATAGTTATACATTACAAGAAGATAAAAAATTATTTAGATTATACAAAAGGACATCACCTGACATTTTGCACTTTCTATGAACAAATTCTGAATTTTTTAGAATATGCTGTACAAACAATATTGATTAGTTGTACACATCACCTGCATGTTTTAATATATCACATAAATCACAGTTGAGGTCTGTAACAAATCATTTTGAATATTATTTATTTAAAAAATATATATTTTTTTTATACAACTACCGTCAAAGTTTGGGGTTGGTGAGATTTTTAGAATGTTTTTGAAAGAAGCCTCTTCTGCTCACAAAATTACTGATTCCACATTTTTGAATGGTGGTGTATGACAGTAAAATAATTTAAGGCTATTTAAAGCTAATTTAATGTGACTGATATCACAAAAGCTTCTGTGGCAAGAGCTTTTTTAGTTTTACCAAGTGTTGTGGATTTCCCTTGCAGCGTTACTTTTAAAAGGAATGCATTACAATATTGAGTTACTCCACAAAAAAGTAACTAATTAAGTTACTTAAGTTACTTTTTATGGAAAGTAATTGGGTTACTTTACTTGTTTCTCAGCTGGGCTGGGCTTTCTTGCTTTCACCATATAAACATTATATTTTGCATGTGTAAAAGCCCTTTCACAACCAAAAGTGAAATGAATAAGCCTTCAGGCTGAAGTAAATGTATTCATTATTTAACATATTTAATTATTGAAGGTTTGCATCATATTATGAGTTTGAATTTCACTGTTATTATACTGCTATTTTTCTGCCGTTTGAGGAATCCTGAATCTGTTTTTGTGCAAGTGTGATGAGTAAATGCATTTTCACATTTAGAACTACAGTAACATCATGTTTACACAACGCACACAACGCCTCTGCATTTACTCCCAATTTCTCTCAACACGGGGACAGGAGAACCGTCAATCAGTACATGGGAAAACAAAGTAACTGGCATTACTTATTTAACTCAGATATTTTTTGTAAATTAAAAAGTATTGCATTACTTTACTATTTACTTGAAAAAAGTAATCTGATTTGTAACTCATACTTGTAGCGTTAACCCCCCCCGACAACGGTTCCCCTTGTGAATCTTCTTTTATTTTCAATCCCTATTATCCCTACTATTTCTAAGAAGGCAGGCCACCCCAGATGTGTTAGAGATGTGTTAACACTTAAGTTTATGTCAAATCGTATAACGACAAATCATTTAGAAATATTCCTCGTCGCATGATTGGGGGGGTCACTTGGTTCAATAACAAATGAAAGTGAGTTACACAAACACGGGTAAAAGTAACAGTATAAGGAAGCAATCAAATTATCAAATAATGTCTAGTGTGTAGGCATAGCATGATAAGCTTTACTGTAACATACATTAACTTCTCATCTTAATTACACTATGGTCTTATATGTGGTTTTGCCGTTGATAGCATATAATAGTATGTGTTGAAATTTGTGCAAATGCTGCTGTAAGTAAATTGTCAACTTTTTCACCTTGAGGCATGAGTAGAATAATGTCACCATCTTTTACTCTGCATTTTTTATACCCAATATTTGTGAATGCTTGTTATTATAAGCAAGCCTTTCAGCAAGTCCATTAGCAGTTGATGATTGTTTACAGTATGCTGCCGATTACTTCCTACTATAATTAGTAGGAAATTCGTCATGGGGTGTAGGAAACAGATGAACAGACTAGCACACAATAAGATACTTACTGCATGGCCTGATGTGTGTGTGTGAGCTGGAAGCTTAGCCTTTTGAATGACGGGCCTGTGGTGGTGTGTACGTTCATATCTGCTGTCAGGATAGCCAGAATGATCTGGGTGGCTGCTGGGAATGTGCTTTCTGGAATCAGGATGGTGCTGGTAAATTGAGTCGATTGATGGAGAGTGTCGTGGATCAGTTGGAGAATAGTAGTGTGGAAATGTATATCTATGGTGTGGGTCATATGATGGCTGAAGTCTGGGATCAAGTGGCACAGGGTACTGGGCTCCTGGTTGTGGAGGGCCTTGTTGGGGATAGTTTCTTAGTGGTTTTGTGGATTCATCTCACGGTCCGGTCAGAGTACTGAATTATTCCTCCGAAACGCAACATACAGGGGTCAAGCATATATCGTAGCCAAGGTGTGAAAAAGAAATACAGTGTATTATTTCTCTGCTCCATCCCCCTCTTCTTAATCTTATTCCGAATACACCCTCTTAGATACGGTGGTCTATGTTACTAAATTTTGTGGGTGCTAAAACTCGCACTTCGAAATTATAATCTACTTTTACGCTGGCTTCTGTGGAGCGGTCCGACGTCGCTGTCTGGCTAGGGACGATCTTGATCGTTCCGGTAAAGGGATGGCCAGTTACCGTGAGCTTATTATGTTTTATTGGCCCTGACGTGGTATTTTGTAGCTTGTGTGTTATACAAAGGTTTATTAATTACTTAATTACTAAATTCTGTACATTTTATGTTACTCACCAGACCCTTGGGGAATGGAGTGTATTCACCAAGCTGAAATAAAAATGACCACAAATCAGGCATAATGTTCTCAGCAAATATCTATCTTTCTGTAGCTTTTGGCAATCTGTAAAAAGGTAGTTACAATTTCTTGTTTGTAAATCAATTACACAACTGTTCTTTTAAATTTTGGGTGTGCTTTTGTGGCATTCAAGTGAAACACTAATGTTGCCCCTCAGTTTTTTTGCCACTCAATAGGTGTAACCACTTCACTACTCTTTACCGCGAATCTGAATGGCCCTTCTATTTGATACTTGTGTCTCTGCTAAATCAAATCGGGTGTTTCAATTAGTGGCCATTTTCAAACCGATAGGTGTTTTAAACCACTTTTGCCACTTGCCTATTGGTTTGGTCCCTTGATTGAGAAACTGATTGCCCACCCTGTTGAAAAAAAACAGCATATGCTGGTTAGGTATGTTTTGAAGCATGGCTACTGGTTTGAGCTGGTTTAAGCTGGTCCTTAGCTGGTCATGTGCTGGTCCTAAGCTGTTTCAAACCAACTAGCTCCTGCTCAGGACCAGCTTAGGACCAGCAGATGACCAGCACTTGACAAAAAACAGCTTAAACCAGCTAAGGACCAGCTTAAACCAGCAGCCATGCTTCAAAACATACCTAAGCAGCATATGCTCAACAGGGCACTGACTGAGAAATGCTGCTAGCATTCCACAAAATGTTCTATTTGTTCTACTTGTTATATTTAAATGTTCAGTCATTCATGTGGTGTTGTCTGTGCAAAAATTCACAAAAACACAAAAATGAAGTCCTAGGTATACTTAATTTTCCACATTTCACTCTTACGGTAGCACACATTTGAGGGTGAAAGCCTTTCAAAGTATACTCCACTGACTATGAGCATGAATGGATGTGTTCCTCACATGTGCACAACCTAATGGACCTTTGTTTTTGCGCACAATCACTCTCATATGTGCTGCGGTTTGCGTGTGTGTGGTCGGCAAAATAAGGCTTAAGTTTAAACTCTTCTTACAAAAAGATGGAGAAACAATAATAGACAATTACCATGACTTCTCTGATGCCATCATGTACTCTCATATAAAGTTCTCTGTTGTCTTTTACATAGATTAGCGTGCCTTCAGGATACTGGATAGTTGTTGCAGTCATGGTGTCAACAGACCTCAAAACCATAACCTGAGGAAAAAGTAACAGACCAACTAACTAGAAAAGATGTCATCAATGTGCCTACAGACAGTAAGTAGTGTTGCAGTATATTGTAAACTCACCCCAGTTAAATGTCCAGGAGGTCCAGGGGGTCCAGGAGGTCCAGGAGGCCCAGGAATACTGATTGCTAAAGGATCAAGGTATTAAAATAAAAAGGCAAAATCTTTTTATTTATCGGCTTTTGCATTTATTGGATAGGGCAGTTTGAGACAAGACTGAAAAAAGGGAGATATCAGTCTGCGGTTTTGTTCTTGTCTTTGTCAAATCGTTGTCTCTGTCTTTTTTCCGTTTCAGTGTCCGTGTGCTGCTCAGTTCTGATTCCTGTCTCTGTGGATTTTACTGACCGTGTTTGGATTATGACGGTTTCCACTCGTTGTCCATTGGTTGAGGATTTGTGCTCTTTCTCACTGCAGCCTGGCGTTACCGAGGAGGCCTGTCATCACTGCATCCACGACCATCTGTTTGCTGTGACTTTGCTTGTTTTGTTCACGTTTAATAAATTACCATGTAACTTCGCATTTGAATCCATCTTGTATTACCTGACAGAACGATCTGACCTGAAACATGGATTCAGCGAGTGCGTCTGACGTCAGCTAATTTCTGTCTAACAGTGTTACACGTTTAGACCGACAGGAGGAACAGATGGTGGCTACGGGTCGTGCCGTGCAGGCCTTGGTAACACAGGTATCCGAGCTCACTACCCAGCTTCAACATCTGAGGGCCGATCCCGCAACATTAACCACTGCGCAAGCTCCACGGCTGTTTCCCCTCAATCATCGCTCACTACTCAACACGAGCCACGTTTGCCACCTCCTGCTTCATACTCTGGTGAGCCTCGCCTTTGTCAAGCTTTTTTTTAACCAGATGCTCATTGTTTTTTTTTCTCTCCAACCCCAGACTTTCTGTACGGAACGATCTAAGGTGGCTCTGGTGTTGACACTACTGTCTGGGCAGGCAGCTTTGTGGGGAACAGCCGTGTGGGAGAACCAACATCAATGCTGTTCCTCGTTCTAAACACTAGCGGAGGAGATGAGGAGAGTGTTCGACCGTGCTGTGACGGGACGTGAAGCAGCTCGGTTGTTGGCCGAACTATGCCAGGGTGCTCTTTCGGTCTCTGATTATTTGATCGAGTTTCGTACCCTGGCGGCCGAGTGCAAGTGGAACGAGGAGGCGCAGTGGGATATGTTCCTGCATGGGCTAGCTGATCGCATCCAGAGAGAGATCTTTATGCTGAAACTACCTGCTAAACTGGATGATCTTATTTCTCTTGCCATTCGTGTGGACGCTCGTTTACAGCAGCGTGAACAACGGGTGTTAAGGCGGGCAGCTCCGGTTTCTTCGGATCTCTGTGCTCCGTTCTCTGGTGATGCGGTCAGCTCAGCACTAGATCCAGAGCCCATGCAGGTGGGTAGGGCTCGGCTATCCCGGGAGGAGAAGGACCGTCGTCGGTCCAGAGGTTTATGCCTGTACTGTGGAACGGCGGGACATTTTGCCTCTGTTTGTCCGTTAAAAGCCAGTGCCCGGCAGTAGATGGGAGGTTACTGTCGGCTGGGATGTCACTGGAGAAATCATTTTCTACCACTCTCCTCCCGGTATGGCTGCAGTGGGAAGGCACTCTTCACTCTTGTCAAGCCCTCGTGGACTCTGGCACCGAAGGTAACTTCATGGACTATCAGTTCGCTTCCCAACTTCACTTTTCTGTGTCCTCTCTCAATCAGCCCATTTCCATCAACGCTCTCAATGCTCAAGATCTTCCTACTATCACTCACACTACTGGTCTGTTGACTCATTACATCAGGAAATCATTCAGAAATCATAAGTTTTCTACTGGTTGACTCCACTCGCTCCTGTGGTTCTGGGTCATCCGTGGCTCACTCTCCATAATACTCACATTGACTGGCGCTCTAATACTGTTTTGTCGTGGAGTGAACGTTGTCATGCTGTTTGTCTTAAGTCTGCTTTTTGTCTGTCTAGTTCTGTTTTCCAGAAGGAGTCGGTGAATCTGTCAAACGTGCCAAGGAGTACCTGGACCTGAGGGGAATGTTCAGTAAGTCTCGGGCTGCTTCTCTCCCTCCGCACCGTCCCTATGACTGTGCTATAGACTTATTACCAGGTACGTCTCCGCCTAAGGGCAAACTTTATTCACTTTCTGCCCCGGAGAGGGAGGCCATGGAGAAATATATTTCTGATTCTCATGCAACTGGGCTTATCCGTCCTTCTCTTCCCCTGCCGTGCCGGTTTTTTTTGGTTACACTTTACTTGAAGGGGTGCGCATAAGACTGACATGACACCTACATAATCATGACATGACATGTCATGAATATGAAGGAGGTTTTATGCGTGTTTATGACAACTGTCATTAAGTGTAATTTGCTCAGTTATGTAATTTTTAATTCAAAGATGACATTGTTTGAGATGTCTATGTTATGGGCTATGGTTAGGGGTAAGAGTAGGTCAAATAATGTCATATTTGCATTACAAATGCCATAACTGAGCCGAATGACAGTAGTTGTCCATAACATGCATAAAACCTCCTTTACATTCATGACATGTGTCATGTCATGATTATGACGGTGTCAAGTCAGTCTTATGCACACCCCTTCAAGAAAAGTGTTACCCTTTTTTTGTGAAGGAAAAGGACGGGTCTCTGTGGCCGTGTATTGATTTCGAGGTTTGCAACAGCATCACGGTAAGGCATACTTATCCCGTGCTGTTGATGTCCCTTCGGCCTTCGAACGGCTATCAGGAGGCATCTTTCTTCACCAAACTGGACTTGCGCAACGCCTACCATTTGGTTCATATAAGGGAGGGGGATGAGTGGAAAACCGCCTTCAATAACCCCAGGGGGCATTTTGAATACCGGGTTATGCCGTTCGGGCTCCAACTCGCCGGCGGTTTTCCAGGCACTCGTCAATGACATGCTGAGAGACATGTTTGATCAGTTCATATGTCTACCTGGATGACATATAGATTTTTTTTTCTTCCTCTCTCCAGGAACGAGTTCAGCAGGTCAGATGAGTGCTTCTGAGGTTGTTAGAAAATTGGCTTTGTCAAGGCGGAGAAATGCATTTTTCATGCACAGTCGGTTCCGTTTTTGGGGTTTGTGTCGTCCGAGGGGGTGCGCATGGATCCCGACAAGATTCAGGCTGTGGTTGATTGGCCAACTCCAGATTCCCGCAAGTCCCTGCAGGTGTTTCTGGGCTTTGCCAATTTTTACCGGCGTTTTATTCGCAACTTCAGCCAACTAGCTGCCCCTCTGACTGCCTTGACCTCCACCAAAGCTGCTTTCAGGTGGTCTAATGCAGCTCACGTTGCATTTACCAACCTCAAGAGCAGTTTTGTTTCGGCTCCTATTCTGATTGCCCCTGATCCTTCACATCAGTTTGTGGTGGAGGTCGATGCTTCAGAGGTGGGGGTTGGTGCGGTTCTATCCCAACGTTCTTCTGTGCGGACGATCGGATGCCCCCTTTCGCTTTTGCTTTTTTTTTTTTTTTTTTTTTTTTTTTTCTCTCATCTTTTTCCCTCAGCCGAACGAACTACTGACCATTGGCATAGAGAGCTGTTGGCTATTAGCTAGCCTGGAGGAGTGGCCCATTGGTTTGAGGCTCGGGGGTGCCTTTGTTATGCGTCGGGACTGATCCAAAACCTTGATTACATCCAGGTCCTCTAAACTCTCAACTCCAGGCAGCTCTGTTTTTTTTTTTTTTTTTGTTTTTTTTTTTTTTTTTCTCTCTCCTCGGTCGTTTTGGACTTTTCCATCCGGTTTCCCTAACATCAAGCCTGATGCTTTGTCCTGCATTTTCGACCGTTCCGATCGACAGACCACTCGAGTAAATTTTTCCCGAGAGACTTGTGGTCTCCACCATCACTTGGGAGATTGAGTCTAAGGTCCGCACGGCCTTACAAGGGGTAATGCCTCCGTTTGGATGTCCACCGGGTCGGTTATTTGTGCCGGAGGGTTTAAGGTCAGACGTCATCCGCTGGGGCCACTGTTCCAAAGTTGCTTGTCACCCGGGGATTCATCTAACTAATTCACTGATTAAACAAAGTTTCTGGTGGCCAGTAATGGCTTGTGACATTCGGGATTTCGTTTTGGCCTGCTCCGTTTGTGCTTGTAAGACTTCCAATCGTTCCCCGGAGGGTCTCCTTCAAACGCTGTCTGTCCCTTCGAGACCCTGGTCCCACATAGCGCTAGATTTATTTTCCGCCCTACCTCCGTCCCAGGGTAACACGGTTGTTTTGACCGTGGTGGACCGGTTCTCGAAGGCGGCCCATTTTATTCCCCTGCCCAAATTACCCTCTGCCAGGGAGATGGCGTTTGCAGTCATTGATCACGTCTTTCGCATTCATGGCCTCCCGACGGACGTGGTTTCCGACAGGGGACCCCAATTAATTTCCAAATTTTGGTGAGAATTTTGTAAATTACTGGGAGCGACTGTCAGTCTCTCCTCTGGTTTCCACCCTCAGAGCACGGGCATACCGAGCTGGCAACCAGTGCTTGGACGGGTGTACGATTTTGGTTTCGCATACCCCTCGTGGTGTCAACAACTCTCTTGGGTGGAGTATGCGCACAACTCATTGCCAGTGTCATCTACGGGCCTTTCTCCGTTTGAGTGTAGCATAGGGTACCAGCCACCTATTTTTTCTGATCTGGAATCCGAGGTCGCGGTCCCCTCTGCCCACGCCTTTGTCCAGAGGTGTCACCGCACTTGGAGAACTGCTCGTCAGATGCTTCTCCGGGTGGGGGCGCGCACCAAGGTCCAGGCCTATCGCCACCGGTCGAAGCCTCCCATCTACATCGTCGGTCAAAGTGTGGCTTTCTAGTAAGAATGCTCCGCTCCGTGTCTAGTAAGTTGGCTCTTAAATTCATTGGCCCATTCACTGTCACTGAGATCCTTAGTCCAGTGGCAGTCCGCCTCAAACTTCCTCCAGCATACAGGAGAATCCATCCCGTCTTTCATGTGTTTAAATTGAAACCCGCTTTTCGTTCTCCTAAATGAATTTCCCCCCTCCGCTTCTCGTAGATGGGCGCACCTTTTTTATTCGTTTATCGCATTCTATCGGATGGACGGGGAGGCAGTTTTGGTGGACTGGGAATTACGGTTCCAAGGAGAAATTTGGGTTCTGCCAGGGACATAATTGGATCACTCCCCCTCGCGTTGATTACATCGCGGTAGTTTCTCCTGAGCGCCGGAGGGCCGCTCGTTGCTCGTCCTGCCCTATATCCTCCAGCCGTTTGTCTTGTCTTTGTCAATCGTTGTCTCTGTCGGTTTTCGTTTCAGTGTCTCGGGGGCTGCTGCCGCTGGTGTTCCTGATTCCCTTACATGCAGTCTCCTCTCCGTGTATCGTGTCTGACCGCGTTTGCTCTTTTCGGTTCGATATATTAGCCTTGGTGTCGAGTTCGGTGTTCGTTCACTCGGTAGCCTTGCGTTGTAGGTGATTTTAGTGCCTTCTGCTGTCCTGCCCCTCGCAGCCTAGCTTCTACGTGAGAGTAGGCCTGCTCGGGTCACTCACTGCATCGACCCCGCGCCAGACCATGCTGCTCAGTTTGTCTATGCTGCCACCGTGGCTTGTTTTTGTTCACGTTTATAAATTACCATCTAACTCGGCATTTGAATCCAGCTTGTATACCTGACAATTATTTAAATCAGTGAGCAGTCCGAAGAAATATTATCTTTTTGCACCGGCCATGCATTTGTGTCCTGCAGTCATATAATTGCTCGTTCTGATCATGCTCTCCATTTTAATAAGGTTTTTATCTTACACAAATATCTCCGGTGTGTGAGGCCTTCACTACTATGTACTCTTACATCAAAAAGTAAGTACTGTACTTTTTTTCATATTGTACTGCAAAACACTTTCGGCTATTGAGGGGGATACGGGTAAGGTGTAGGGACAGGTTTTGTTGTATGGGTAGTTTATGTGTGGGGTTACGGTGTAATGATGTGGTCAACAGTGGTACTTATTACAGATGTAATTACATGCAGGTAATGTTTTTTAATAAGTATAAGTATAATGTAAAAACATGTATGTACACAAGTGCATTGTACCAAATAATTAATTTAAACGTAAGTACATAGTATTTAAGGCCACTTAATATAAATTTGTTCCCCATGATGTTTCCTCACCCATGGCCAGCAGGTATTACATTCTGTCCATTTCAGACTGTCCTGAGGTCATGCTATTTTGCCAGATTAAACCGAACCAGCAGGCCAACTTGTTGTTTGTCTGCCCCACAGCCACATAGCAGTTTTATTGGACTTTGGACTATCAGCAAGGATTCGTTAATATGGTGTACGTGGACCGTTCCAGTGGGTGTGTTTATTTTTTTTAATGTTTGCAGTTCACATCCGAGTGGAAGTTTCAAGTGGGCAAAACGTTGAAACTGAAAGGTAATTTTAGCCTATATACGTGAGGGACTCAGACAGGTGCATGGACTGACATAAGAAGAGTGCACTCTGTTGAAGCCTGTAGAAAAAAAACTGTAAAAAATATTGAATGATATGAATAGTAAAACATTGCATCTGTCATTTAATTGCATCTGCCAGCAAGAAATGCATATCCTTTATTCAAAAAGGAATAAAGTGTGCACTGCAACACAAAAGAATATTCATTTTTGTTATGTGGTTTGTCTTCGTTATCGTTTTGAATCATTCAAAAATCTTGCTCAGGTACACCGGTTGCTAGGTGTGATTTATTTGTGAAATGTACTTCTCATGTGACTTGCAGACTTGACTTGTGTTTCTGACAGAACTGGATCTTGCTTGAGTCTTGCTATTATGTCTTTCATTTGTGTTTCACTTTCTGTCCTGGGAACCACTGAACCTCTCTTAGTCTATGAAAGGCCATACTAAACAGCCGGAAGCAGATTTAAGTAAAGAAAAAAAAGGCACAAAGGAAAACTACTTTCACATACTCACGAAACACCCATATCCAGATGCAAATTTAGTTTTGTTTTGTATAAAGAATGTGCAGGGTGTTTTATTCAGCCATTTTATAATAAAATGCTTATTTAGTCCTCCCTTGACTTCCTTATATTTTAGATAAAACAGCCTAAATAGCTCTGTAAAATAGCAGCAGCCCTTTGTCTAGATTACAACTCTGTACAACTATTGCTGCTTCATTAGCCAACAGTCTGGGAGGTGACTTGTACGCCTTATTAGCTGCTTTTCTTCCAGTCAATTTCAAATAAAATTAATAAAAAATGTATAAAAATAAACACATACATAAAAATATAGGCACAACTTATATTTGTCTATAAAACTCATTTTTAAGCAGTAGTAAGCAGAGTGTTAAAGGGATATTTCATCCAAAAATTAAAATTTCCCCATGATTTACTGACCCTTAAGCCATTCTGTATATGACTTTCGGTTACACTTCGTTTTAAGGTGTCCTTGTTGCAGTTTAATTATACATTTATACCAGGGGTGGCGAACGTCAGTCCTAGAGAGTTTTGCTTTAACCCTAATCAAACACACGCTAACAAGTAATTGTAGCGTCTGGACCAATCAAACACAAAATATATATTTTGTTAGCTAGATTTCACAAATACTTTGTAACACCCCAGGACGCCGAACAAGACCCTGGTTTCATGGTAACCCGATACATTTACAACCTTGTGGAATGCGAGCCGACTACTTAGCTGCATTCTCCAGAAACAAAGGGTACAAATGCACAGTAGAAATTGACTTTTCTACCGAATTCATTCATAGGAAAACCTTCCTTGAATGAACACCCATTTTCTTCAGGCCATTGTGTATTTTATTGCTGTGTTGTATTTAATCTGTTTTATTATAGACTATTTTTATTCATGCTTACGATACACCACTCATTCATATAAGTAACTATTTCATGTCTGGTATCTATGAATTCGCC
>JADLZN010009084.1:0-70935 GCA_018155175.1 Sinocyclocheilus anophthalmus
AAATTTAATTAAATTAAAAATTTAATTACAGAATAAAATTAATTGCGGTTAATTTAGTAATTTTTTTCATTAAAAATGAAACATAAAACAAATTAATAAATGTGACCTGTCCCATTAATCCGAGGCAAAGTCTCAAAAGTCTAGAGATTATTTTTTAGGAGATGACACGTCCTCAAGTTTGGATTTCAAACCATATAAGTTCGACTTATTTTTCACTACGACAATCTTGGCATGCCTTACTCAGTAAATATTACAGATAATACAGTTGGTAATTTTCAAAGAATGTTGCTAATAGCATCTGTATGAAGGATGGTTTATGTAGAACACACAGTGAAAGCAAAGAAAAAAAAAGACCTGATCGTGGTTTGGTCCCAGGCGAGCTTCACTAACGAAAATAAATAAAGATTGTTATATCTAAATGATGTAGATTAGGATCACTTTGCCTTAAAAATATAAAATAAAATAAGAAAAATGTAAAAAACACTAATAATAAAAAAGAAAAGCAAAAAAAAACAATATAAATAAAATAAGGAATAACTATTGTGTATAATTCTTTATAAAGTAAACATTTTGTCCATTATAGTAATAAGAAGTAGATGTTTGCATTACGAAACATTTGCAGGGGGGTGAAATGTGCTGAATAAAATACAAAAAAACGTCTTATATTCGAAGTAGGCTAGTATGCAAAACAATTTACTGTTTTATTTGAGTTTAATTATATCTGTTTAATATAGAGTAAGAAAATGATTTGTTTTAAAGTTTTCAGGGATTTCACGCTAACAAAAAGAAAAATCAAAATAATTTCTTTGAATGTCTTGACTAAACATCTATTTAGTGCCACAACAAGTGCGCATAAAAAAAAAAAAAAAAAGAAACATTCATGCAATACATATGTAGTAGGAAGGAGCCAGAAATAAAAACATGAGGTCCAGATGAGATATCCAAAATGAAACCGAAACTGAAATTAAATAAATGAGCACAGATCAGCAACATTTCACTAATTATCAAGTCAACACGATATTCATTAGTTGCATTTACAGGGTTAAAATCCTCTAAAAGACCATCAAACTGAGCACTGAGCATGACTTCAGATGGTTAAAACGTTTAGTAAAGTGAAAACACATTCATTCTCAACAAGTGCTGCTGCAGGATGAGTTACACACGGACATTTAAAGCTTAAGTTTGCTTTAGAGGTTTGTTCAAATCACCAACACTCGCATGTGCAATAGCACTAGTGATGCTGGACGTAACGAGCACCACTAATCAAAGACATGAGCATCAATTCTGTCAATCAAACTCATTATGTGAGTCAGACAGAAAAGCCTCATTACGTGTCTGTCTGAAACAACAAGAGCAAACAAACAAACAGCAGTAAGTGTCGTCCAGAAAGAGACTACTGAACTTTGAAGAGTCCAACTAATGGCCACAACACACACACACCTCCTCACTGTAAATGCTCTCCTAAACATCAGCATCATTCATTATCTTTCCATTCAAAGCACTTTACTGGCACGATGTGCATACTATAATGCCAAAGCATCAGTAATAGAAATATAAACAATGCAGAACAGAATCAAACTGAACAGAACAGAAGCACTGATGCAGATTAAGAACAGTACTGGACAGAAACTCTCTAGCTGTTCATCTCTACAGACAGACGTGAATACTGTATACTCACAGACGTACAGGATCCGGAGCGATCGGCACACACGACTCCAGCTACGATCCGCCAGCTACACAAAAGAAACGCCAGCGTGAGTGATGGAGCGAGAAAGAGAGAGAATGGGAGGAGAATACGGCAGCTCTGATCGTCACACACTCTATACATTACACAGGATTCACACAGCGCATGCATACAACTGTGCGCATACGAGAGGAATTATATTATTATAGCTGATTTTTTTTATGGAAAAAAAATTGAAAAGGCGGACTATTAAAAAAGAAAAAAAATAATATAATTAGGGGTATAGAGGTTGAGGGTCAGCCCTGTAACATGTCTTATAGAATATATATTTATAATCTACCAATATATAAAGGGTGAGAGTTGTTGGCTGAAAGGTGTTCATGAAAAATCTTGATAAAATACTTAAAATTTAAATTGTTATAAAAACTGTATATATGCCTCAAAAATTGTTAAAAAACACCGATATATCTATTAATTGCTGAACAGAAATGGTCATATCAAATACTAAAAACCGGCATACAAATCCGGAAAAAGTTAAACATCCTAAATTACAGGATTTAATCCTACACATCCCGTTATAAAGTCCGAAACATGTCTTACAAATCATAAATGCACAGCTCTAAATGCTTAAAAAAAAAAGGGAGTGAGGGGGGGGGGGTTATAAAACTCGCTGAATTATATAGGTATAATATTGAAAAAAACAAAAAAAATAAAAAAAAAAGTATAATCTTGAAAGCCTGGTTACAAATCCATTGCATACATGTATATCCTTATACATAAATAATACAAAACTATGTATAAAATTTAACTCATACATAATAAATTTCTCATACTCATTTATGCTATTAATGTGCACACACACACAACACACACACTATGCTGAGCAAACTATTAAGTCGCCTCCACAATAAGAAAAATCTGTTTACATAATAATTTTTTGTGCTATATATATTCTTAAGATATTTCCTTCTAGTGTTTCTCTGCAGTTACAAGATTTTGCACAGTTGCTTTAATCATGTCGTCCAGGAAACCCCTCCTCCTCTCTCCAAACCATCTAGATGAAGTAACAATCACATGAGCACTTAGCGGATGATGTGTTCAATCGTGTGGTGTGGAGTGCACTGCTCTTTACATTCACAGACGAGAGTGACAGTCACCGGCTGCTGGATGCAATCATCCATACGTCTCTCTGAATACTCGCTGTCTTTAGACGACTTCTGACTATCAGCAAGAAGTCAAACCGACTGGCAGATCATTCTGATCCACAACCGCTCACTTAGGAACAGACCATCTGATTGATACGCGGTGACCAGTCACAACTTTTATTCTGCATTTAGGCATGAGAAAATTGATACCACAACAATCTCTGTGAAAAGATGGAGAAAAAACACCCGAGACAGCAGTAAAACATGACTGTGGAAGCCATTGAAAGCCACTGTACATGCAGTATTTTGTGTTTTAATCAACATTGATGTGCACACATGTGCAACATCAACTTCAAGCTTAAACCCTGGTACAGAAGAAATCAATACTTTTATTCAGCAAGGATGCATTCAATTCTATCAAAGTGTACAACATAAAATGGTTGTTCTTTTGAACTTTCTATTCATCTGTGAATCCTGACAAATGAAATGCATCACAGTTTACACAAAAATGATGAGCAGCACAACCGTTTTCAACATTGATCACTTACCGAGCAGCAAATCAGCATATTAGAATGCTTTCTGAAGTATCATGTGACACTGAAGTCTGGAGTAATGATGCTGAAAATTCATGTTTGATCAGAGAAATAAATTACATTTTACAATACAGCCTATTCACATAGAAAACAGTTATTTTAAATTGTAATAATACGTGTACATTTTACAAGTTATACATACAGTACAACATCAATATATGGACAAGTTATGAAATTATATTTTACACTTTGCATCTTGAAGTTGAGTAAATTTACAACGTTTACATTTTAGATGTTTACACACTGCTACTATATAGTATAGTACTCATACATATTCTCCTGGGATTCGCCTTTACGCCGAGCAGACTGAAGACCAAACACACACACTCTCTATCGCTCTCTCTTCCCTAGTGTAGCTCATTAGTTGTCTGGCACAGGGGACATCATAGGTCCTTATGTAGCAAACAGGAAAAAACGAATATGCTAAGCTCATTGTGAGAGTAAAACAAAAAAATGCTAGCAAGCGTAGCATAAATCACCATTCAACACTCAAGCCACCACCGCACTGCCGTCTATTAGACTGCAGAAAGATACTAACTTTTCAATCTGCTACGCTACTGACTGTACTGACAACTATGGTCTGATTAGCAATTGATGTAGAGACCTGCACTCCCGTGGGACCCAATGCAACAGGGTGCAGCGCGAGACTCGTGTGTGCGGGATGCGGGAGACACAATGTCCGAGAACTCCGCAATAGAAAGATCTAACATAAAGGTCTAAACTCATATAAAGTGGTTATTTATGTTTTGCAACAAAAGCAAAAACTAAAACATACAATGATAACACACGCAAGCTAGGGCATGACAAAACATGAATGTCACGGGCGGGAGGGTATGGCATTATTTTAGTGACAAATGTCGAGAGCACATAATTGTAGCGCGAAAGCCCTTATAAACCGTTGAGGAAAACATCGAGGGGCGTAAGGGAACGAGCTGGACGCGGATTTCCTTTGCTCTCGCACAAAACCTAAAAAGCAGGTCTCTAATGTGATGTGACCGACGTGATAAGCATGAGTGGCATGGCAGTTTCAAGGGACGGCGTTAACGTTATATTGGACTTATATTGAAAACGGAAACTTATGGGGTCACTGTTTATTAACTTTACTGTAAGTTATGCATTTCACAAACTAGTTAGCAATTTACCGTTAAGACCCCACTTGACTGCCTCTGCCTGAACAAGAGACCTCCTTACTAAAGTGAAGGGTCGGGGGGGCTGGTGATACGACCGTGACGCTGGGTCACCAGTACACACAATGGGAGCACGTGCTGCTGGCAAACTAAGGTAATTACACCATTTACCATCTTTCATCTGCGTTATATATTCTTTTAAAAAAAAATAAAAATCATATGTGGCTATAGCGGATGCAGATATCATCGCGTACAGGCTCATATCGGGCCGAACGACTAATCGGTCTGTCTCTATATATATATATTTTATACACACTGTGTTATCTGTGTTTTATTTCAGATAGAAATGATAAAACCATCATTACTTTAATTTATTCTTGTACGTGAAAAGTTTGGAAGTGTTTTAAGGAGCACAAAGCCATAGAGACAATCTCTCAAACTTTCTAAACAAACTCACACCTTCAACTAAAAGCAGAAGGAGACACGCAGGCTTTTTATCTGCTGATGTTCTAAGGAATACCGAGATCTGAGCTTTACCTCATTTCAACGCGGTAAGAGTGTGTTTTGGTGCATTTGGAGGTGACGAGCAAACACCGCTTCCGCAACCTTTCCGTGACCTTTCCAGAGTACTGGATCACTGGATAAAAGAGTTAAATATACAATCACAAAAGAACAATTGGTCTCATTCACTGCAATCTTAAAAAAAAAAAAGGGTAACACTTTAGAATAATGGTCCGTTGTTGACAAGTAACTATGCAGGAAGTAGGTAGTACTACATTAACACTTAACTTAATACTATTAACTAATAGAGAAGCAAGATTAACGAAGCAGTAGCAAATTTAGGACAAAGGTAGTTCCTTATAAGATATTTGATCATTATTAAATAAAAATATCCTCATTGAGAACTACTTGTGAACTATGACCAGTTAATAAAGAATAACCAATTAATTACTAATCACAACAGTAAGGTCTTAAAAGTGAACAATTGGGTTCTTTGTGGAAACTAATTTATGAATTTGATATCCCCCAAATAAGTCGGCTACAGGTTGAAATTGTGACTACTACTCTTACCAAGGGATGGATGTTCAAACTTAAACATAGAATAATAATAAAAATGAAAATTCACTTAATGTTAATAATTAAGAAGTGATGCTGACAAGCTCATGATTGAATTAGTTCACAATTATGATCTCTGCTTCGTGTCATCTCAGTATCAATGTATCCCACTCCAAAAGACCTACTGGTAAATTATCACTAGTGCTTCACACAAATGTATGACTGTACAGTATGTCAGATATAAAATATGTTAAATAACTTATTAAATTTACTTGTGAGTACTTACTGAGGAGTTAACGTGTTTTTCCACTTTAAAATAATGGTCCAGATCACTAGTAGTTCCTTAGTAGCACTTTAGCTTTAAAGTGAAAAACACCTTAACCACTCAGTAATTACTAAGTAATTTAATAAGTTATTTAACATATTTTATATCTGACACATACATTTGTGTGAGGCACTAGTGATATTTTACCAGACACTGTAATCTGGAATATGCGGTTTTGTGCTGAACACAATATAAATGCAGTCGATGCCTTCATTAAGGATGTGAATTGTTTTTGTCAAGAGAACATCATTATTTATATTCAAGAAAAGTCCTCCCCAGCCTACTGTCACTAAAGGTAGAGGTCTTTTGGAGTCAGAGACATACTGAACTGACACAAACTAGAGCTCATAATTGTGAACTAATTCAATCACTTCCTAATTATTAACATTTTTAAATGAATTATTTTTTATTATTATTTTATGTTTTTGTTTGAAATAAACAGAGAACATCCATTCTTTGGTAAGAGTAGTAGTCACAATTTCAACCTGTAGCCGACTTATTTGGGGGATATCAAATTCATAAATTAATTTCCACAAGGAACCCAGTTGTTCACTTTTAAGACGTCACTGTTGTGATTAGTAATTAATTGGTTACTCTTTATTAACTGGTCATAGTTCACAAGTAGTTCTCAATGAGGATATCTTTTTTTAGTAATTATCAAATATCTTATAAGGAACTAGCTTTGTCCTAAATTTGCTACTACTTACTGTTTAGTTAATTTTGCTTCTCTATTAGTTAATAGTATTAAGTTAAGTGTTAATGTAGTACTACCTATTACTTCCTGCATAGTTACTTGTTAACAATGGACCATTATTCTAAAGTGTTACCAATAAAGGCTCCAAAAGAAGGTTCAGAGAAATGCCACAGAAGACCGTTTTTTGGTGCCCCAAAGAACCTTTCAGTGAACAGTTCTTAAAAGAACCATTTTTTCTTAATATGAAGAATTACTAGCCAAGCATAAAACTAATAAATGTTGACAACAGACAACATTTATGACATGAGAAACTAGTTTCAACGTAGCTTTCCCAACACTGATCACCACAAAGACGTAATGACCGAGTGAGTGAAAGCGTTCTCAGAAACATCTGCTCACGGTTTAATGTGTCGCTAATCGGAACCCACAGTGCAGAAACGTCCATCTTTTCCCTCTGCACACTAATCTACTGCGGTGGTGGCGTCTTCCAGCATTCGAAATAACGAGGGGTTTCCATAGTGACGGCAGAGGAGCGGGAATTTGACTCGTGTGAAGGATGAAGCCTGTTCTCCAGGGGTCCCCGGGGAGCCCACAGCTCTACATCTTTCTCTTTCATAATCTCTCTCCTTCTCTCTCTCTCTGGAGCAGCGTGTGCTTTAGTGTGTCAGGGGAAAGTCTGTGTGTTCAAAGCGTCAACTCAAACTTACAAGCGTTCGGCATCATTACTGTACCGCAAAAACCACAAGCAAAGGTTCGGCATCACTATCGTCTCTCTGAACGGGTTTCTCTCTCCTGACCTCCCGGTCTCGTTCAGTCGCTCCCCATCTATTTTTTTATTTCACCTATATTTGTCTTTTGAAAAGGCAAATGTTCCTGCGAAACCTCAATGGAATTGAAAAAGGAAAAGAGGTAAAGATAGAGCGATCAGGCAGACCTTGGCCGTTCACCTGGATGAGGAAGAAAAACAGTGTTGCTGGAAGGTCACTGGTCAGAGAGATTGGCTCATAATATAAAAAAACCTCTTCTTAGGTCCACCCAGAACATTTACGGATTCTAAACTGCAAAAATATTTTTTAAAGATCACACAAGTCTCCCGAGTCGCACAAGCGATCTCAACCGTCTCTCAAACTGTGCTCAGGTTTGCCGGACACCGAGATTCGGCAACGTCAGAGATCTCAATAAAAGCTCAAACATCTCTCATCAAATGATCTGAGCTGCTCCACATTCATTTTAAAGCTCTATACTCTCACTGGACGATTTAGAGTCGGAGTTTCTCATAAGACATTATATGAGACATATCTGAAGTTTGATACTTCGATGAAACACACAAGAGATGTCTAAACATCTTGATGGGCATGTGGTCTAATTTCCAATGAAAAAAAAAAAAAAAAAAAAAACAAATACATTAAAAACCTTGAAACACATTAAATTGCTTGAGAATCAGTCCTGCATGAGGTTAAGACTTAATATAATTTTATGGCATATTAAGACTTAATCACAATCTTTAGTACAATTTTGGTTGCTTGTTTATTTCATTTTTATTTACTTAATCTGCCAGTAACATTACACTCATATTAAAGACCACTGAAAACAAGCTAAACTAAAACAAGTTAACTAAAAACCATGAAATAAAAATGTAAATATAAAAAAAGTCCCTTTTTTTCTTAAATAAAAAGTTAGGCTTTTAACTTAAAGGTTAAAAACCTGTCTGATTTTCATTTTTAACTTGATGTAATAATATCTAAAAAGGAAAAGAAAAAAAAAGAAAAAAAATCGATATTATACATTTAAAAACTAAAACATCACAAAAATACACAACACAATTACTAAAACTTTATCTAAAATTATGACAACAGGAAATCCAAAAATTATTATAATTTTTTTTCAGTCATACTATAAGACTCAAACAAGCCTTATTATTTTGTTGCGCAATGCTTATATAGTCTATCTTGTCTATTATAAAGGATTGCAAGGTTTCAAGGATTGAGATTTTTACTTGGAAACGAATCAAAAAGATTTATTAAAAACTCATTAAGAAGTATTTTTGTCTGTGTTCTAATCCCTTTACTGTGGGAATGTTATTAAAGCATTAGACGCAACAGAGCAGATACTTTATCTGAATGCACTGCAGAATATCCATCAATGTTTTTCAGATTGGGTAAATAACCGTACATTTTCAGTTAAGGCAACCTCTTCAGTCTCTTTCCCTTCGTTACCTTCCATCTTCCTCTCGCATCTCTGCGGTGTTTCCGGTCACAGATCGCCACAGGTGACCACTTCATTGATCGTGACACACACACACCATACAGGAAACAGCAGTCAGACCCGCTGAGAGACAGCAAAACAGATATATAGACTCAATGGCAGAGATATATTTAGCACACAAATACTGTAACCGGCCATGAAACAGAAGAATGTTGTGTCATCACAGACACAACAGTCAGACATGTTACTCCGTCCATTGACCTGAACACACAGACGTCGAGTCAATATGAATAATTTAAGACCATCCAACTTTCCAGTTTCAGCATTATCACGCACTCCGTCGCTGATCGCTCACGTAACGACAATGGAGTCGACTCGCAAACACCGTGACTTCTGCTGCTCAAATCTTGCACATTAGAGAAATAGTTCGCCCAAACATGAAAATTTGCTGATTTATTTACTCATCCGAAGACCATCCAAGATGTAGATGAGTTCCTCTGCATTGAATGGGTCTCGTCAGAATGAGAGTCCAAACAGCTGATAAACCATCACAAATACCTAACCACCGTCCATTAATTAAATTGGTCTTGAACGCCTTTTCGATTTGTACTGTTCTCTGAGATCTACATGATAATGTTATCAGACTTTTACCATCAAAAAACCAGCATAATTTAGAAGTAAAAGGCTATTTCTGTCCTGTTGAACCCCCTCATCAGAACGCTCAGGGTTTGATAGGTGTGGTGGCTTGACGACTTGGAAGTAAACGCCCAGTGCTATGACTGACCAACAGTTGTGTGTATGTTTGATAGCCTACAGCAGGGGTGCCCAACCCTGCTTCCTGCGATCCACGTCCCTGCAAAGTTTCACTCCCAACCCCTAATCAACACCTGAAGCCACTAATTATCAGGGATCCTCAAATCTGGCCCATGAAATCCACTTTCCTGCAGAGTTAAGCTCCAACCCTAATAACACACACCTGAGGCAAACAATGCTAATCAAATCCGGCTTCAGATCCTTAGAAATTCACAGGTAGCTGAGTTTTGAGATCAGGGTTGGAGCTAAACTCTGCAGCGCATTGGCCCTCCAGGGCAAGATTTGAGGAACCCTGAATTAGGGTCTTCAGGATCACTTAAAAATTAGAGGCAGGTGTCTTTGATTAGAGTTGGATCTAAACTTTGCAGGACAGTCGATCGCCAAGAGCAGGGTTGGGCACCCCTGCTTTACAGCCTTCATATATGGACATTCTGATTTTAGGTTTAAAAATCATAAATACTCAGTTCATATCAAACGATCTGTAATAACAAAGCAATAATTACCAACAGTTACTCACACTTGTGTGCTGCGACATTACTGTCGGATCCATCGTCTTTTAGTTTCAATTGGCTAAACAGGCAGTGATGTAGAAGCAGGCGGTGATATTCTCCTGTGGAGGCGGGGTTTATCAACACTATTACGTCATAGAGCGGCACATTCCACAAACTGTCGTTTTGGCCAAATGGCTTCAATATAAGTTGTTTTTAGACTAACGCAGAAGTTTTGAGTTCTGAAACTTACAGGATGTTTTTTATAGAACATTGGCCTCTTATATGTCAAAAGATCAAGGGATTTTTGGTTTCCCTTGTCAAAGGGCAAGGCAAGTTTATTTATATAGCACATTTCATAAACAATGGTGATTCAAAGTGCTTTACATAAAATAAATAAAAACAATAATCACAACAATAAAACAAGGAATTTAAAACTTTGAAAATGATTAAATTTATTTAAGAGGTTTAAAATGAATTTAATACAGTTAAGAATAGAAAATGATTATAGTGCAATCAGTTCGGACATTGCACGGTGCTCATTCAGTAAATGCAGAGCTAAACAGATGAGTTTTGATTCTAGATTTAAATGTGACTAATGTTTTTGCACATCGGATCTCTTCTGGAAGCTGATTCCAACTGCGGGTGGCATAATAACTAAAAGCAATTAAAGGGGTCATATGATGCTTTTTTTAAAGATCATCATTTGGTGTAACAGAATATGTTGACCTGCTTTAATGTTCAAAAAACACATTTTTTTCAAGTACTGTACGTTATTGTAGGTCCTCTATGCCCCGCCTCTCTCAAACGATTCGTTTTCTACAAAGTCCCTCCTTCCGAGCTGACCCAGTGCATTGTGATTGGCCAGCTGACACAGTGCATTGTTATTGGCCGAACACCACAAGCACTCGTTGTAAATGTAACGTCCCTTACCATAATCGCGAGCTCATCTTTCAAAATAAATGTAAAGACGAGCCCGAAAGGGTTCTTAAACAATAACCAAACGTAGCGGACCAGAACGCGTCCAGTTGTCATAGCAAGTCATCATTACCACCTTACCGACCCTCCTTTCCTAGTTTCATCACGAACGGTCGTCCCCTAAATGCATGGGGGGGGCGGGGGGGTGCTGTTCTGTTGTAAGCAATCTTAAAGATTCCTAAATGCATCTACTTCTGGAAGGCCAAATAAAGTGCTTTTGTTTCACCTAGAAACACGCAGCGTCTCCCTGACATGGCTGCTTCAACACTAACTGTGGTTACTGAAACCACGCCTTCTTTCTTTGCGTGCACATTTGGGCGGCATTACGCTAATATTTCCACATAGTGACGTAGACATGTGGGGCTTGTTAGAACGAGCCGTTTTAGGGGGGGGTGTGGCAGAGTCTTAACTTTGATAAAGTATATCTTTGGTTTTGAGACTTTAGTCTCTGCAACTTCAGGGATCTTATCTATTCACAATCAGCTTGTAACAGTCCAAAGAGAAAGGAAAACTTGAAATTGCATCATATGACCCCTTTAAAGTCTTGTGAAGTGAAAGCAGATGTCAAATCAATTAAGATGTTCAATAAAACCGCAAAGAACTGTAAAGACAAATATCGCATGTAGTCTGATGTTACAGGTCGTCTAGTGGCAACATTGCATGAAAGTCATGTTAAGACATTTCTCAGGGGCTTGTCACATGGGAATAAAAGCAGATTTTTCAAAATATTAGTCAAAAAGCTCTGCTTGTGGGAACAGACGTTAAGGTAAAATGTACAGGTCACGTTCTGGAGTTCATATAAGTACACTCTGTTCTGTCAGTCCAGATCCCTGAAGACAGTAAAGCTGAAGCCTGCAGCGCAAACGTCTCATCATCATCATCATCATCCCACCAGGAATCTGTGAGTTCACAGGTTAAATCTCACGGGAGGTGAAACTACAACACATTCCTGCCGTCGGTCTGTCATGTCAACACCTGAGCATCAAGCGGCAGCAGCTGCCTCTGATGATTCACATAATTACACAAACGTGTGACGGACGGGACACTCCAACATTAGGCTATTATTAGTACTCTATTACATTCACCGCTCAGAATGCAATACAGTCAGTACTGGAAGGAAATACGCTTCACTGTCATGAAAATAATGGCTACAGAACATCGCACAGTGCTCAACTTGACTTTCCATTTCAAGTGTGATGAACGAACCAGGAGAAATATCAACCATGATTTTAACTAGTTATCTACATTTTGACTGGTGTGATCAGCTGCCAAATTTAGTTGATTTTAACACAAAACTGGATAGTTGTTTGCTTGTCGTCCCAGACTCTGGTTATTTTCATGGCAAGAAAGGATTAAAATACAAAAAAATAATAATAATACCCTCTTCAAACTAATAAAATATCCTCTGGGGATTTCAAAGAGAGTGAATTGTAGTTAACCCAAAACATTTATTAAAATTTTTTTTTACTAGCTGAATTAATCACTCAGCATGATGGCATCACATGACAACAATGTAGACACTGTACTACAGTTTGATGACAAAAAATGTCACAATACAGGAAAAAAATCTTATAGGTCTTTAAAAAAAAAGAAAAAACAAAAAAAAGAATGAACATATTGAACAATATTATGCAACATTTTGGGAGGCAATCGCACAATAAATCCACAAGATGCTAAAAAAAATAAGCATTGCATTGTGGGACACAATTTATCATGTAAACTCCATCCATACAATACAATTCACATACTGCACATTTCAATATACCTCAGAACAATTAAGAGCTGTATGGTTGCTTGCCATTCTCAACATACCGAGCACAACAATCAGAAAGTTTTCACTTGGATTCATGTGGTGGGTGTTTTATAAAGTGTGCATCTCTTTACTTGATAAAAACATTTATATCTAAGTCCTTTCTGCAAAGATTAAAAGCACAGCATTATCTCAGACAGCCTCGCTGCGCTCTTATCTTCTCCAGAGTCCTGCAGATGGATCTTTAGCGTCTGTAGACGACCTGCTCTTACTGACACATGAATACCCGAAGCTTCAGGTTCCACCTGAGCTTAAAAAACTCATTATACTTTATCGAGGAAACACGCCGTTATCTAAAAAATGTTCCTCTGCCTGTTCAGAGGATGAAGGAGATAAGTGTTTTCACGTCACCAAACAGAAAACACTCGCGCTTCTGCTTAAAGCTGGACTATAAATTGCTGCTTTTGGCACCGGGAATACCGGCGTTAATCTAAACAATATATTTCTGATTAAAATAGAACAAACAACTGCAACAAATCTTCAGATGGTTTTAAACAACTGCTGCAGTATATAAGGAACTGATTTTACAGCATTATAAAACCAAGAGCAGAAGAAGGTTTGTGAGCTGCTGCATCTCACACACACGGATCTACCTCCACAGCCTCTTCAGTGCATCTCTGACCGGTTCAAGATAAACTACACATGATTTCGTAGGCCAGTGGTTCTCAAACTGTGTGCCTCACAATACATTCACATTTCAACACAGCAGAATAAAATTAAATTTCTATTGGATTATATATTTTATTAGAGTTTTTAAAATAGTTTTAATTTTATTATTTATTAGATGACTCAGTCACTTTTAGAAATTATATTTTTTGAAAAACATAAAAAAAAGTTACATTTTTATAAGTGCATATATATATAAATTGAATAATGCAAAAAAATTGTGTAAGCATTCAAGTTTACTAAATAGTATCCGGTAAATAGATCTCAAAATGTATATGTATAGCTGTGAATTTATTGAACTTTAGTATTAGTCCTACAAAGCAGTGTCTGCATTTTTGTTTATTCATGCAAAAGTGAAGCACAAAATAAGCCACTATAAGGCCAATGCATCAAGAGCTTTAATAAAGAGGCAAACATGTTATGACTTAATCCGTTCTGAACAACAAATAGCGATGAGAAACTGTTTGTGTCAGTGAGACAACCCACACTAAAACTCTCCTCACAAATTATTCTTTCTCTCATAAAACAGAAAGCACCAAACAACACAAAGCACACAGCATAAAGCCGATCAGCATGAGCAATCCAAACTCACCTGACAGCAATCACCCACCACATGAATGCCGATCACACGCCTTTATATCCTCCTGCCCTTCAAAATAAAAGCTCATATTAACACAAAAAGGCCCTGAGGACCGACCAAGCAAATTAATGAGCAGCTCTATTGAAATGAAAATGAAGAGGAGTTGATTGATGCCTCGGAATCGATTCCCAGCCCTACATTTCTATGTTCCCCACAAGAACGTTTTATTTACTAGTTGCAACTAAGTTACAACTTAGCCTAGTTTTGACAAAATGACGCTAGGCTACATTACATCTTATGCACTACTAAATATTTTTACATTGATTGCACTATTAAAACTTTGGTTAAAAGATTAATTTAAACATTGTAACTGTACCCTACTTATAAACTAAATACTACGGAAGCCTCCGACCAGGAGTAACGGTTGGAATAAAACTAAACTAGCTTGCCTGACAGACTTCAATCCTTAATACATATATGAAAATGTTGACATTTGCATTACACTCTTAAAAATAAAGGTGCTTCAAAAGGTTCTTCAATCGATGCCATAGAAGAAGCATTTTTGGTTTCACAAAGAACCATTCAGTCAAGGGTTCTTTTAAGAACCATCTCTTTCTTGCGTTTTTATATTCTGAAGAACCTTCTTTCGCCCCAAAGAGCCTTTTGTGGAACAGAAAGGTTCTTCTGATGTTGAAGGTTATTTATGGAACCATTTAGACAAAAAGGTTCTTCTATGGCATCATGAAGCACCTTCATTTTACGATGGTAGTTTATACTTTTAAGAGCGTGAGCATTATGTGATAATCTACTTTTTTTTGAGCCAGCTTTAAACTGAAGACAGCGCACCATCGTTCGGCGTTGGGCATGTCAATACAATCAATCCACATAAATGTATTTTAAGGTCTTTTTGTATATCTGTATTTATTTTTTGGTTCCTAGTAATTCACAATACAGTTTCTGATGTTATTTCCACATAAAACATCAATGATAGCTGTACATATTCTCACTGGAAACTTTTCATTATAGGTGAAGCAAAGACTTGGTCGTCAGTAAGGGTCCAAACGGTTTTTTTCCCCTACGAATTGGGCTACTTTAACACTGTAAGGACTCCAATAACATGATGTTTAGCCCCTGGAATGCGAGTTTTACCAGGGGAATCCCGCCAAAAAACTTGTAGGCCTATTTTACTCCCGGAACACGATTTTTAAGGGGTCGCCCTCGAAACGTGATTGGGTGGGCTTTGTTGTAAAAACCTGGCAAGTGGCAACCCTGCTGGAGGGCTCATAGGTTAAAGTGTCTCCGGACTCCAGTTCGTCCCCACCACCACAGCTGAATAAACGATAAAAACATCACTTTACTCTGAACGTTCACGTTAACAGCCACCAGCCCCGCAGCCATGACAGCCTCACCACGGTTACCAGTTCCCGCGCGCTGGTAGCGGTTAACATGCCAGTTAACGTAAATGACAGGCTTTAAATGCTGCACATTAACAGGGCGGACGAGAGCTGAAAAGGTTTGTGTTTGAGAGCAGGAGGCGGATTTCGATCTGATTATCCTAATGGCTGAAAATAGCACACGTGAAGCCAGCACTGACAGAAGAGACACGCGGGAAAAGGACGCTGGATTATAATTATCACCACTCTTGGCAGGTCTTCCCGCCACTTCTATCAAACCTCTACAATTAATCCGAAATGCCGCTGCAAGATTATTCTTTAATGAGCCGAAAAGAACGCATTTCACACCTCTGTTCATCAATTTGCACATGCTACCAGTAGCTGCTCGCATAAAATCCAAGGCATTAATTTTTGCCTACAAAACCACCACTGGCTCAGCACCCCTTACCTAAATTAATTACTTCAGACTTATGTGCCTCTAGAAGCTTGCATTCTGCAAGTGAACGTTGCTTTTTTGTGCCATCTCAAAGAGGCACGAAATCCCTTTCTCAGACTTTAACTGTTCCCTCCTGGTGGAATGAACTGCCCAAATCAATCCATAGCTTCAGATGGCTTATGCTAAAACAAACATCCTCTTCCATCTATATGTTACTGACGTTACATGTGGCCAAGTGTGGTTACCCATACTTGGAATTAGTGCGCTGCATTTACCCATCCAAAGTGTACACACACAGCAGTGAACACACACACACCCTGAGCAGTGGGCAGCCATTTTTGCTGCGCCGCCCGAGGATCAGTTGGGGGTTTGGTGCCTTGCTCATGGGTCTCACCTCAGTCGTGGTATTGACGGTGGGATCGGCGTTGTACATTCACTCACTCCCCCCACCTACAATCCCTGCCGGTACAGACTCAACCGCAACCTTTGGGTTACGAGTCCTACTCTCTAACCATTAAGCCACGACTTCCTCCTTATTTGCCGTCCCTACCTCATTCACCTCCATTTACACCAAGAATGATAACTATAAAGATAAAGATATTAGTGTCCACACCATCGAACGATATCGTCTGTTTATTCTAAACACACGCACGCCTGCCGCTTTAAATTCTTGAGCTCATTACAGCATGATTGATTCTGATTGGCTGTAAATGGTTTTTATCATTCATCAGCTGGAGAAAAATCATTTTGAAAGTGATTCCAATGATATTGTTCTTCTGTGTCATTATCATTATAGTTGGGGTGTGGACTCTGCTATTCTTTAATATTGAGAACGATTTTTAGAACTATATATTTATCGTTATCTTTATAGTTATCGTCCTTGGTGAGAATGGGCCTTAACATCTAGCACTCTCTATTCTAATATATCTTTATAAAAAAAATTTTCACTCTATTTATTAATTACTAACGGCTTGTTTTTTTTTCTTTAAAAAACTTGCTACGTGTACTGCTTAAGCTACCTGAGACCTTGTTATAGCACTTGCATATTATTTCTCTTTTGTTGATTTTGATTGCTTCCCTTGTCCTCATTTGTAGTCACTTTGGATAAAAGTGTCTGCTAAATGTCTAAATGTAATGTAATTATAGCTGACTGTATGAAGAAGATCACATCATGATGCTGTAGCTACTAGAGGATGGGGTCATCAGACAGGTCACTTAAAACCATCAGTCTGAGGGGGGTCACATCATGGAAAACACCATTTGATGGATTACTATGTGACATGCTGCAACTTTCATAATAAATTTCCTTCTAGAACATTTATAGAAACTAACATCAAGTCTGTAGAGGAGAAATGATGCTAGAAACGTATAATTGTATTCAGCAAGAATGCTTTAAATGTCTCTATAAAAGTGGGGGGGGAAAAAAGGGGTGAACAAATTTTGTAGGGTCTATTTCAAATAAATGGTCTTTTGAACTTCATCAAGTATCCTGAAAAAAAACAATAATCCAGGTTTCCACAAAAATATGAAGCAGCACAACTGTCTTCAACATTGATAATTAATAAAGGTTTTGTTAAGCAGCTAATCAGCATATTAGTATGATTTCTGAAGGATCAAAATGGAGTAACGGAGTGACGCCATTAAAACGCACCTCGGTGAACCATTTAAAAAGACTACAAAGCTGCAAATATGGCCCCGTTAATCATGCATTTATTTAATTATTTGATTTTACAGCTTCACAGACCCAAACGCATGTCCCAATTTCATATTCACATATCTTCTTATCTCATTTATATGATCTCCCCTCTCTTCTTCAGTCTGTCACTGTGAGAGTCGCATCAAATCATTGTGATTGGAGGGGAGACGTGAGTGAATGCGGGCGTGCAAGCGCTCACAACTCCGTCTTAACAAGCTAATTAAATCTGTTTTTTGCAGCACTCCCTGCTTGTTTATTTGTGTACCGCTGGAGCGGCTGAAATTACACACACCAAAGACTTGTCTGAACCTCTGAACTAGCCTCTTCCACGGCACACACTGTGCTTCTGCGTAACGGGGCTACCTAATGAGTCCGATTTGTTCCAAATTGCACCCTAAACCCTTGCGGTCTTCTGCCCTGTCCAAATGCCCACACTTGTGGTCCTGGCTAATTGAGATTGCGTGCACGCAACAGGAAGCAAGACTGTCCCAGGTCTTAAAAAAAGCACAGCGCCCTTAACACACACAAATGCCTTGTCCAAATACCCACACTTGCGGTCTTTCCACTTCACCACTTGACTACTTCTGTGACGTATTTCCTGTATTTGGTCCAAGTGTTCAAGTGAGCATGAAGACCACAAGTGTGAACTTGTGAACTTTTCATTACCTGATGGGACACACTTATAGTGTTGTAAAAATGCAAGTGTTGACAGAGCTTTATTTCTATTTTCAATACTTTGCATTTTAAAATCAACTTCTAAATGTAGTGTCTCTATAACAGATGACAATTAAATTTAAGTGATAAAAAGCAGTTGCAAATGTTGTACAAAATAAATATCCCCACTACTCATTTGCACCAATAAAACGTGCAACCCTTTGTTCTAGTACCAAATTATATGTAATATCTAATTATCATTAATATTTAACATACATTGGAAAGGTTTTCGTGACCTCTCGCGAGATCTCTGCAAAAAGTCTCACGATTTATTTCCAGAACATGATGCATGATGGGATACACTAAGCCTCGAATATGGCTCCGGAGCGGTCTTCGAGATCGTGTGGATTTAGTGTGCGTTAAGGGCACTGCGCTCTGACGTTTTTAAGACCTGGGACAGTCTTGCGCACTAACTTACTGTCGCATGCACGCGCTCTCAAGTGGCCAAGACCGCAAGTGTGGGTATTTGGACAAGGCATAAATCTGTCCAATGGCACACTTCATGTGCACTTGCGGACTAACAATGGCTGCCGCTTGCACGTGTCCGTTAAGTCCACGAGACCGTAGGGTGTCCCATTCCTCATTTTAGCTTTCAGAAGGGTGCTCGCGAGCGCCCCCTATGCGCACTCGATGCACACCTCTGCCGAGAGGTGAGACTTTTTGCCGAGATCTTGCGCGAGGTTATGAAAACCTTTTCTAGTGCAAGTTAAATGTTAATAATAATTAGATATTACATATAATTTGGTACTAGAACAAAGGGTTGCACGTTTTATTGGTTACGTTATTATTTTTTTATTGGTTATTATGTTTTATTAACATTTGCCACTGATTTTTATCACTTAATTAGAAGCAGCACAATTACTAAACTGTGTAATCTGTTATAGGGACTACTGAACAGACATTTAGAAGTTTATATTCAATTCAAAATCTCGGACACGCACACTTGGCGGTCATTGTAAGTACGCAAGATCGCAAATGTGCGTGAAGTGTGCCATTTGGGACAGGGCCAATAGAGAACTAGATTGCTCATGTTGTCATAAAAGTGAAGCCACCTCGCCACCATATTGGTAGGCTATTCCCTAGTATTCTGATACATTCTATTGAATTAATAGGAAATCGTACGATTTTGCTGACCTAACAAGGCAGCATTTTTATATCTGAAGTATCCGTACATTACAACGCAAACGTCCTGTAAACGGACTGTTTAATGTCGGGTATTTTCCCCTGCGTATTAAAATCACTTTCATATACATTACAGTAGCGAACATCAGATGATAAACATCGGACAGACGAAATCTTCAACATATGCATTTCAAATGACAAAGTGCTCACGCAATCTGAATAAGATTTATGATTTGTATACACATACTGTTAATTCGCCTTGTACAATTATTCACTATTTGTGTTATAGTTAGTGATTTTATTCGTACTGTAGGCTCACTGTTCCAACAATGATTTTATTTTGAAGCAGGTAATGATTTAAACATTGGTTATATTACTGATTACTGTTAATTATTCCATATATATCTATTATATAGATATATATATATATTAATATTATATTATATATGACATAACATGTTACTACTCCTATGGAAACGGTAATGCTAGTAAAACATTGAATTTGCGCGGAGAGTCTTAGTTGAAAAATATACACATCATAACTTATTCAGAGAAATAACACTGACTACATACAGTACGGACTTAATGACATGAAACTTTAATTCCAACATAATGCATGGTAAGCTTTGAATTTGAATACAATATAGAGCAATATTAGTGATTTCAGCTCAGTGTTTTGGCTGTCAGTCAATAATGCTCTCTGCCAGTATGGCGCCTCGAACACTTCCCGGGGCTCACCGTCTGACGGCAGTTTAGAACGCTAAAAGTGCTGTGAACATCTACCACACAATGCATACTCCATTTAATGAAACTACTGACACTACTTACTGTTTTTATCATTTCGTTTTTTCCCATAAAGTCCACTTAGCCTATAATGCTAGTCAAGGTTACCTGCGCCATCAAAGCCTTAATTTAGTATTTCAATTTTGCCACCACCTTCTCTCTGACTTTTACAAGTAAACATGCTGTTTTTGCTGCTGTATCTTAAAGATTGCCATACAGGGGCAGATCTACCGGGGTGGCACGGGGTGGCAACTGCCACCCTAAGAAAAAGCTGTGCCACCCCACCTGCCACCCCAGAATTATCACAGAATAAAATATAAATGTAGCCAGTGCTTTATGTGCTACTTTTCAGATGCGGCGATGACAGAGTAACGTAAATGAATGGCAAAAACACGTCTTTTAATAAACTGTGCACGATGGTTGCATGCAAACTCTTATAAACCGGATCTTTTTTAGTCAAAACCACAAAGCGCGGTTCAGTTCACTAACGAATTGTTTTTACATGTGTTCGTGTATCAGATAATTACTGCTTTTCAGCTAAACCAGAAGTCCTCTGAGAAATCTAATCCCGTCCAGATATGTCTGAGATTAATCGCGTAATTGTTTGGTGATCCGATTCTCCGACTGCTTGCTCCACTTTTTGTTTTTTCTGCTTGCTCCACTTTCATCATGGATAGGCCTCTAAGCAGTAGTGATGGGTCGTTCTTGAACGATTCGTTCATTTTGAACTAATCTTTAATGTGACTCGGGAAGAATGAGTCTTCTCTGGGAGTGATTCGTTCAGTCGCGCATGTGCAACATCCTATAGGTTCTGTACTGGAATTAGTCAAGTAGTTAATTTCTGTTTCGATTCTTCGGGTTTTTTGAGTCATTTGTTCATTTGCTCATTTACAGAGCGCATTTCTTATTTTGGTCGCACATGCGGACCTCGGACCACTTATGTGCACCCCTGCTTATTAGTGATAGGAAGTTGGGCTCATTTTACCGACTCGGACCTTTGAGTCTCGTTCAGCAAAATGAACGAATCTTTTTTCGAGTCATTTCGTTCATTTTAGCAAAATATAAAATGTTACGTGTTACCTCCCTAACACGTCTACTACTTGCGCAAACGTTGATCACACTACAAAACTATAATGCTATAAGAAACAGAAAAGATTAATTCATTGTTTACCTGGGTCTTCAGTCTATGATTAGCTCACCTCACCTCTTATCTGACAAGTCTTCGGGTTTGAGTCGTTCGTTCATCACGTGACAGCCCCATAAGTTTAACCAATGCAGTCTGAGCCAGAAAGAGAATTGATTAGTTTAACTCTCGAGTCTTCGGATTTGAGTCGTTCGTTCATCACGTGTCAGCCCCATAAGCTTTAACCAATGCATTCTGAGCCGGAAAGAGAATTGATTAGTGCATCTCTCGAGTCTTCGGGTTTGAGTCGTTTGTTCATCACGTGACAGCCCCATAAACTTAACAAATGCAGTCTGAGCCGGAAAGATAATTAATTAGTTAATCTCTCGAGTCTTTTGAATCGTTCATTCTTTTGTCACGTGACATGACAGCATTTGATAGAGAAATTAGTTAATTTACAATCTTCCTTACAAACGGGTGCATAGTTACTATTATTATCAGTAGTATTATAGTATTATCATTATGATAATTTATTTTACTCGTACAGATTATAAAGTGTGATTCTTGTCATGAGTGTTATTTCCCTAACACTGCATGTTGTAACAAAGGTAATAAGAGTTATTATTTAGTTATTATTATGAATCTCCCTTTCCGGTGTTCTGTCGATTGTGCTACCCTGTCAGATTTTGCTACCTGCCATTAAAACAGTGGGTAGTACAATTCAACAACGAAAAACGCTACTTGTAATATTATGGTTTATTAACGTCTACACGACCCCAACCCTAACTACCCTTACAGTAATGCAGGATACATTAAATATATGTTATTCATTGTACGAAAAAGACGCATATTGTGTGCGCTTCTCATACACCCTGGTAGGACACTCTGACGTGAAGGAGAAAATGTTAGACAAGACCGGCTCGATTGTCATATGTTAGCTTATGTTCTGTCACGTGATGAACGAACAACTCTAAAAAACGAAGACTCGAGAGTGAACTAATCAATTCTCTTTCCGCTCAGACTGCTAGTTAATCGTATGGGCTGTCACGTGATGAGCGAATGACTCGAAAAACCCTAAGACTTCGAGCGTGAACTATCAATTCTCTTTCCAGACTCAGCTGTCATAGGTTAGGCTGATGGGCTGTCACGTGATGAACGACAACTGAAAAACTAAGACTCGAAACAGGTTCACTTTGATGATGTTGTGGCGAGCGCGACTGAACAATCACTCCCCGAGACTACTCGTCCTTCCTCCCTAGTTACATTACAGATTCGTTTAAAATGACAAATCGTTCAAGAACGACGCCTCCTAACCGTGATCACAGAAGATTGGCCCCGAAAATCGCGGAAACTTATAGCAGAGTTTGGCAGTTTTCTCGCTTGTTACTGTAACCTGATTTTTGTTGCCACTTTCTTCTGCTCCCCCAACCATTTATTCAGTTTTTTTAAAACAATGTTTCTCAAAAAGTTTAACAATGAGTAAGTTAAACATTAGGTAGCAAAACTGATGACACACTAATCAGAATCTCTGCAACGGAGAGAGGAGAGAGCTGAGCCAATCATCAGGAATTTTATACTTACACATACAGTATAATAACAGTACAGTACCATACATTATATAATATAAAAAATTTCACTATTCTATATGTAAGTAAGTAGCACACGTTTGCACCGTCATTTTATTTGTAACCATTTTTTTTATGTGTACTGCATTTTTGCAGAACTGAGAATGACTGCCTAGAGATATAGTTAGTCTTGTGTCAGGAGACCAAGAAACAGCTTTAGTACTGTATAATTTGGCCAAATGTGCAGAGGATGCTAAATTACTTTATATATATATATATATATATATAATAATAGTATATATATATATATATATATATATAGATAGAATAATATAAAATAATACTTATAATTTTTTTTACTGTACTGTACTGTGGTGCCTGCCAAGTTCATACAATTATTGGTAATTTAAACTTTTCTGGCTTTTCATCTACTTGCCAATTTACTTTACATGTAGTAAAATGAAATGATTTCCCCCCCCCTCAAAAAGTTAATTGCTGAATTATACACTTTATCTGTAAGTTAATTTATGATAGTGGGGGGGCGTAAGTAAGACATGAACACAACTGTGTATGTCAGACCAATAATCCCCAAAAACTATGCATGGGGGCTTGCTTTGGTGTTGTCACCCCTCATAGACCCCATGCCACCCCTTTGCCACCCTAAAATTTATTTTCTAGATCCGCCCCTGTTGGCCATATATGAAATTACATTTGTTATGTTTGTCATTTGTCTAAACACCATGTACTATAATTAATCAGTCTTGCTAATGTTAATTTCATAGCTAGGATCGTATGTGTCTTGAAATCATGCACAATTACTAAAAGTTCGGTACAAATAAACAGTGATTTTCTTCACACATCAATCAAATCTTCACTGCTATGTCATGTCCTTGGTAACCATAATTTTAATTAAATCTATACATATAAAACAATCACACCTTTTAATAAAACTTTACTTGAAGGAAAATTGTTTGATGTGTTGTAAATGATGCCACAACTGTGGGACAGTCGTTTTCACACAATAAATACTGAAAATGAAATAAATACAATTCCATCCTTTGCTCCTATCATGTTTTATAAATGTAATAATAATTTAATGATACAGTAGATTTTCATATTGAAAATCTGGGGTTTGGGTCAATGTATTACATATATAAATAGATTATATATAGATTATATATATATATATATAGATATATTATATATACTGTATATGACTGCATGATAAAATGTTTTAGACTTTCAGAACCCCACATTCATAAAGTCTTCCAAACAACCTTGTTATATTTCAAGAGATCATGAAGAACCATGTTTCCCATGATATGATCCCTTTATCTGGGGCCTTTTGAACAAACATGACTCAGAGATTCTCTGCACCATCATTTGGTTTCTCATCATCCTCCTGACACAGTGGGTGAGATTCATCCGGCTGAATCTATTTCCACAGAATTGGTCTGTTTCTGGACGAATGGGCCGTCCGCTCTCATCCTGTAATTTTGGGGAGTTTTGAGCGTCAGCCAGTTCTGTCCCGCTCAGCGTTTGCATTATTCATAACTCGCCTCATTATTCATGCGTGTATTTATTAGCACTCTAAGGTACAATTAGACCGGCTCTGATTCTGAATGTGCTTATCTGTGTAAAAACTGAAACTTTTCCCACCAAAAAGTACACAAACAAATCAAACACAGAGCAATATCCTCTGACCCAAAACACGCATCCGGAACCCTGTGTATGTTATGCCTCATTGCTGTTCATTGTTGATATTTTGCAACAACGAGATAAAAAAAAGACTCAAAGAATATTGATATCAATATTCATGCAAGATCAGTCTCAAACTCCCCATGCACACACATGAAACCTGCTCAATTGTGAATTTGTTCAATTAAAAGATTCAAACTATTGTATAAATCAGTGGTTCTCAACTAGGGGGTGCGGTAAAATAAAAAAAAAAAACACGTGGGTGGCAAGGGGGCCAAAGAAAGGGGAAACTTGAACGTAAAGAAATTTATACAAACATCATTCAAACAAAGAAACCAAAACAACTATAAATCAAGATATATGCCACTTTAAATTACCCCCTCAATAGCTGTTTTTTTCCCTTTCCTTTCTTTCGTCTTTTTCTTCTTATGTTGTATAATAAATATTTAATTATTTAATGATTATTAAATCCATTTATCCCTTAAACAATATCAACGAATAAGTTGTTTGTCAAAGAGTCAGTAAAGTGTGGAAAACACTTATCTTAAGTTACAGTACCCAAAAAAATATAAAGGGTTCCTGCTTAGACCAAAAATTTATCTGGACAAAAAAATATATATAGCAAAACACAGAGGATATATATATAATTACTTAATTATTATGAGACCTGGTATCTCTTACAGGGCGAAACGAACATGAAAGCTTGAAACGTTTTTCACGAGGAGCTTGCAAATGCAGCGCGCTTAAATTGAGGAAAAGCTCTGTTATTGCTGTAATCACAATCACGTTTTTATGAGCACAAACAACACCACCTTTGTGTCGATGCATCTACATTGTCAACAAAAAAAATTATTATTTTATCAAAACAACCCAACTGCAGTTTGATTGATATTACTGGGAATGCACAATAAAAAAACATGATTTCTGAAAAAAATAAATAATAAATGGTATCTGTTTTTGCAAATTAACTCTTCAACTCTTGCTATCAAAAATAAATACAAACCTAGCGGCAAACCGAAACGGATTAGCGAAGACTGTCTGGTGTAATGGTGCTATTTGCAATTGAAATGACTTTTAAAACACGTGCGAAATAAGTTGTCAAAGACCGGTCAAGAAAGGACTCCATTCGTTTTAATCTTTTGAAAAGGATAAGATGGCTAAATAATCTAGAGTTTTAAATATTTAGCCCCCGCTCCTAAGGGTTCGAGGGCTCACGAACGGTATGGTTGTAGCTATAGTCGACAAAGGAAATGGCCAAAAAAATAAAAAGGCTCAGCCAACACCAAGGGGGGGGGGCCCCTTGCTCTCAAAGATGATTTAATTTGTTTATTTTTTGAATTTGGCCAGCGGTTATGAAAACATGAATGATCATTTGTTTTAATGCGGTGCGCTGTCGCCCTTTCTATGTAAAAATCTATCAAATCATGTCATGCGAATGTCGTACAGTCTTGCTCGAGACTAAAAAAAAACGAGTTGAAAGCGTACCGAGCCGCGGAAGAGACACTGTTTCTCAAGTGCTTTCCGCGAGCGCGATTCGAGATGGAGTGAAACATGGACAAATGCGTTTCATTCATTCGTTCATAACCACTGATTCCCAACTCCACTCCCTGCCGACACAGTTTTGCGTAGGGACCCCAGAAGTCTAGGATCGGCACTGAGTCCACCGAAAAACTGACGGATTCAGAAACAGCATAAAGCTGACGGTGAGCGTGTCTTTTTAACCAGACGAGCAGGAAATTCAATCGTGACGGCAGGAGCGCGACTCTTTGGCCCCGTAACCAGAGTCCCGTGTCAGTCGAGGGTCATCAGAATACTAACAACACTTCTGATGTCCAGAGGTCAGACTGCGAGTGACCGGAGCATGAATATGGTGAAATCCTGCAGGCACTTTAATACGATGTATGATGTACTTCTCGATCATGACCTTCATTATGAGTAATGATTAGGAGTCGTTTTATTGTAAAAAAGTGATATGTCACGCATGACTGTTAACATCCAGTGTTTAACATCTTATGAAGGTCCAGATCTTCTCTCTCTCACACAGACAGACTCATTCGTCTTCTATCTCATAAACTTTATCATTCAAGCATCTTTTCCTCACAAGTCTTCCTATATTACCTCAGGTTGTTGCATAATGCTGTCGCCTCGAGGGAAAGAATGTGTTTTTTTTTTGTGATTCCTTCGCAATCTGCTTGCCAATTGTCAATTAAAACTGCATATCCGTCCAGGGAGCTAAAACTCATTAGCTGGCGGAGAAAAGAAAAGAAGCCAGAAACTTTCATGCCTGTGTCTAAATTAGACATGCAGATCATTAGACGAACTCAAACAAGTTTCGAGTTTGTCGGAGAAGAAATAAAAGTCAATCTGTTCAAGCCCCTCCAACGAGAGAGACAGAAATGAGCAGCAAGAGAAACCGATACCGGATCTGTTCTAAATTTGAGCTACATTTGAAGACAGCATCCTATTGACAGAGACAACTCATAAGTGACTGATTTACATCAATCTGCATGGCAACAACTTCAATGTTTGTAACTAATCAGTTGACGGTAGCCATTGACTTTCATTGTAAACGGAAATAAATATCTGAAATCCATGTCATACCATCAAAATCCTTCAGAAATATCTTCTTTTTCGTTTCACACAGAAGAAAAGAAACTCTACGATGTTTGCAATCACGAGGACGGTAAAATGATTCAAAAGTGTCATTTTGGGAGTACTACCCCTTTAACTTCTAAACTATTTTTAACTATATAAAAAAATTGTAGCTGAAATAAAACAAAATGAAACATAGAGAACTTAAAACTAAGGTTAATTTTTAGATGCATTTCTCTTTTTATTTTTAAAGTTTTGGATGTACTAAATACCAAAACTAAACTGAAATATCAAAAAAACTATATAGACATTTAAAAATATCTAAAAAAAATGACAACAAACACACAAAATACTCAACTAACGAAATTAAAAGAAAGCAGAAAAAAATGCAAAAAATACATCATATAGTATCTCAAACACAAATAAAGAAAATCTGAAACCAGTTAGTATTATTAGATACTTGACTTAGTATTTTGAGTTCTCCTTTATTTATATTTTTGTTTTACATTTAGTTGAAGTTTTAGTAAGTTTTAGTTGTGTGCTTTGTAGCATTTTTATTACTTTTTTTTGGGTTTGTAAAATGTTTATTTCAGCTGTAATGTTTTAATCATGTGTCCTTTTTTTTAAATAATTCTTAATAATTGTTAACATTTAATAAGTTTATTTATTTGACTAACATGTATTTTATTCATTAGTTGCAAAAGCAAACTCTCAAATTTTCACTTATGTTTTTTACTAAGTGTTTAAAAAAAAATATATAAAAAAAATATCTATATATTAGCCTTAATTTTCCATTGCTGAAAATTATTTTTAATAATTGTAGTTTTAGTGAACAGAATCAACACTGAATCCTAGCATACAAATACACAGAACACACAAATATTTGGTAAAATAATCCAGTTTTAAATGTACTGTAATTGTGTTTATCTACACTTTTTAGTAACATTTGTATAATTATTAATGTTTAATGATGTAATTTTTTTTACTTACTGCAACAGTTAATTAGTACTAACCACTATGTAATAATGTTCTATTTAATAGCACCGTTAGCAACGTAACATGCAGCTCAAAGTGCTTCACGCAGAATATCCTGTAAAACGTGTCTTTGGTGTTGGCGCCATCATCTTCTTCACTCGTCAACTTCTTCATTGAGTCTGTTGCAATACATTCTGGGATTGCGTGCTCCATTGAGGATACATATGGATAAGTATGATGTGTAGAAATGTTGGCATTTCACCTGCTTTTGGATCCGAGCAGGATTGGACTGATCAAACTTCAACTTCTAAATCCAGACAGTGAATGTGATTTCTAATTGAACGGGACAGATCACACAGGTTTCTCGGGGTCTCCTCACCTCTCCTCTCCTCTCCTCTCCTCTCCTCTCCGTCTCCTCTCCTCTCCTCTCTCTCTTCCTCCGCTCATGGAATGTCTCAGTGTCAGTGGAGAACCATGTCCTTCGCAGGGAAACCCATTATTTTTCATGTATTAAACGGACCTGTTGCGTGGATTGCGTGCAGGACCGGGTCAAGAAAACGCAAACCTCTCACCACATGGTTAGGTTATTTCATATATCACATGTCAGCCTTTAACAAACAGACGGTTCAACAAATGTTCTCTGCATTAACATTTGGTGAGGCTTGGAGTAATTAGGCAATTTGCAAATACCCCTCCTATGATTAAAAAGAAATCATAATAAAGATACCTACATTATGAGTGTCTAAAGAGCTCAAAGCAACCATCAGATCACAATGTGTATTACTGGCCGATTCTGTATTGTTCGATAAAATATTCACTATACTGTGTCAAACTCGTGGTATTACTGATCCCCTAATATCTGGCTATTTCATGTCTCTGTGTATAAAAACTCTTCACACAATAAAAAGGAGTAGGGCGTTATAATGCATGTATAACTTAAAAATAGTAGGTTTCAAAAATAATACAATAATATATTGTATCAAATAAAAAATATGATCTTTTTATTAATAGGATAAAGGATATATCAATATGTGAAAATTATATATAGATATAAATATATATATAGATATATATATATATATATATATATATATATCTATATTAATTTATTTACTTTTTTTTTACAATCAAGCTTTTTTTTCATTGAATTATATTTATTTACTGTAATTTAAATTGTATGTATTATATTATATTATATAATATATAATTTTCAATATGACAACCTGATCAGTATAGCATATTTATTTATAATTTTTTAGTAAATTTAGCTATTGTTAATATTATGATAAATGTAATATATAATAAAAATATTACAACTAGGTATATTTATTTAAATGATGAATTAATTATTAAAAACTTTTAAACCCACCTTTTATTAATATTGACATATTACACAGTATATAAACATATCATTTTATTTTTAGCTATGTTTATCATTATTTATTTCTGCTTAATTATATTTAAATTATATTCTTATTTTATTTAAATATTTGAATGATAAGCATTTTATAAATATTATGCTTTTATGCCTATATTTATTAACATCACTATATCATATTTATGTATTTTTTTAGCTATTTATTTATTTTTACATATATTTGTATATTTATTTATTTTTACTTTTAATAAATGCATGATGTTTCCAAAGTCAACGAGCAATCCTGTAAACGAATCAAATCTCAGTAGTGACCAAAATAATTATGATTATGATTTTTGCCAGATGACTCTTTATTCTTCAGGAATCTCTTTAGGACTTGATTCACTTCATAAAGCCGACATGCTTGTGTTTGTTTTGCAAGCAAGACCCCCTCAGACGGACCCTGTCTTTAGTCCTGATAGCAGTTTCATCGATTTGATCATGTGACTCTAAAGACCCCCATCACACAGATGATTAGCCAATAGGATCAAACAGCTGCTCCAACAACAACAGCAAATCAATCCGGATCTTCAATAAACACAAGAAACGGATTCTGGGCTGCTGGTTGAATCTGAAGACGAAAACTGGATGCACTGCATGATTTTTGGCAATTTCACCTTTTTGAGACAAATTTTGTGAATTGTATTTTTCATATTTCAAAATGACCCGTCTTGAACCACTTGAGCACATGATCACTGACGGCTGATGCATACCGACTTGAACAAAGTTAGCCATGTCTGAAATTATAAAGACTAATTAAGAGACATTCACAAATGTTCATACTGTGATATGCAACATAAATAAATTAATTTAGCATTTCAGGTAACAAAGACAACTCTCTGCCTTGGATTTAACTCAATTATTTCATATTACATGGCGAGCAACAATCAAAGCAACAATTTAAAAAAAGCTGCATGCACAAGGTTTTACAAGAAAATGAGCTCACATTACAGATCAAATTACAGCAGTTTGATTTACACCGAATGATCACATGCAGTATATTAAATGTCCGGTCTTTCATTGTATCTATAAGAGGATATAAGTATTGATTTTTTCCGCTCGGCTCTGAAGAGGTAATGGCTTTTCGTGTAAATGTTTATAGTGAGAGTCTAAAGCAAACGTATGATGTTTTAACTCCATCATTGATTTCAAGCTCTTCTATTGCTGGTCTCATGATTCTCATAGTCATTAGGAGTTGATTGGACCATAAAAAAAAACTATTTTAAAACATTTTATCTTTGAGAACAACACTAATGAATCATTCTGAACAAAATACCAGATATATTTATAAAGTTAATATCATCCACAAACTCTGGAATTTCCTTGAATCTAAATATAATTCAACTTAAAAACAAATACAAACAATTTGTGTGTGATATATATATATATAGCTATAATATATATACACACACACACCAGCACACACACACCAACACACACGACACCATCCCAAATAATAATATAATATAATATGCAAAAAAACGCATGTATTTTTTTGTTTTTCCATTATGATTATTATTATTATTAGTATTTTCACTAAATCCACTTTATAATACATTTTTAGTGCACCGAAGGCAGTTTTGTGTTTTATTAGTTAATTAATAAACAGGTATCTATATATATATATATATATAGTATAATATATATATATATATAGCTCTCTTTGTTATTTTTTTTTATGTATCTCATTTTTTTTCTGGGATGTTTGATTATGTATTTTTTGTTTATTGTTCTTATTATTATTATTATATACATCTACACTACTATATATATATAGAGTATGCATACATACACCACACCCACACCCACACAACACACCCACAAACACAAAATACATATTTTATTTAGCTTTATTTGTTTTTAAGTCAAATTATATTTAGAGTTAAAGGAAATTAAAAATATGTTTTGAAGTTCAATAAATTCATGATGTTTTATAAGATACTGTCAATAAATACTGTTAAATACTGTTAAAAATGTTAAAATGGAAAACATGTAAAGAAAATGCACTGTTAATGCTGTTTAAAAATTCACATCTCAATACATACCAAAACCAATCATGATTATAATATCAAGCATGCCCTATCCCTTCGGCCGAGTGTGTCCCAATTGTTCATGCTTCAGAAAAGTTCTCAAGAGCGCCCCCAGTGTGATCCATAACACCATCTTTTGTATCTGCCATAAGTCAATTAAACAAATAAACAAAGTCACATCATTGGTTGATTCCGAAATTGACATGTCAATCAAACACATCAATGTTCTGAAGGCGTTGTGGCAGTGGCCTCAAACTCAATTCCTGGAGGGCCACAGCTCTGCAGGGCTTAGCTCCAACCCTAATGATAACTCACCTGCCTGTAGCTTCCTAGTTACCGTTCAGACCTTGATTAGCTTGTTCTTGTGTGTTTGATTAGGGTTGGAGCTGTGGCCCTCCAGGAACCACTGCGTTACAGTGTTTCACTCTACAAAACGGCAAATTACCAAAGACAGACACCAGAAACTATCTGAGCTGAAATACAATCTCAAGATCGCTCAGTCAAAGCATGTGGCCATTTATTCACCTCTGAGCAGAATAAAGAGTTTCCCACCGCGCTTAGTGAAGATCTCGCAGTCAATCAGCGGCTAATTTGTTTCTTGTCTTTTCGCTGTTACTCCACGGTTGGTCAGAGAAATTACACAACGCGTTAATTAGACACCCCAGTTCTGTCTCTGGAGTCAATGTTCTCTCAGAGTCAGTGGGAGTCAAAATGTTCATTATCAGCCGCTACACTAAAAATACACTCGCACAAAGCTGCGTGCAGCACTAAATCACACTCCAGAAACACTCCGCTGGAAAATAAGAGCCTGATTTCCCTCTAAACCCTGCGGGAGACGACCCGAGGATCATTTCAGACAGAGAAATGAAGTGTTTCCCAAAGCTCTCCAGCATTTGACTATGTGCATCTCATCCCTGATCTGATATGACCAGTTTTACATCATTTTAAATCTCACTAACAGTATAAACCACAATCTAGCTATTCACCAAACAACTGTATATAATATAATCCAAAGTATTAAAGGAGTAGTTCACCCAAAAATGAAAAATTTGGGTAAAAATGTACTCGCACTCAGACCATCAAAGATGGGAATTTGATTTGTTTGTTTCTCCATTATGTAGAAATGTAGCATTACATCACTTTCTCAGCAATGGATGCTCTGCAGTGAATGGGTGCCGTCAGAATGAGAGTCCTAACAGCTGATAAAAACAGCACAATAATCCACAAGTAATCCACACCACTCCAGTCCATCAGTTAATGTCTTGTGAAGTGAAAAGCTGCGTGTTTGAAAGAAACAAATCCATCATTAAGAGTTTTTTAACTGAATTTTCTATCCATAATATTTTTTTCTCCAGTGGAAAAAGTAATCTGGTCTGAATTAGGAGAGAAATATGAGAAATATCTCCAAATCTGACTCTGATGAGAAGACAAACGCATCTACAATCTTGGAGACTGAGGGAGTGACCTTTAGGTGAACTATTCGTTTCACCACCATGGCGTTATTGTTACTAAAACACAACCACAAACTTAATTCGTTAAAATTGTTCTTGTTAATTGAAATAAAGCTGGGGAATAATAATAAAATATAACAAAAAACTCAAACAAAAATAGAAATATTGCTTTTCTAGTTTAAGTTGAAGTACTAAAAATAAATAAAAGCTAAATTGAAATATTTATTTAAAAAATCAAAACCAAAAAATCATAAAAATGACAAATGCACAAAACAAAAATGCTACAATTTAAACTAAAATTAAAATGAAAGCTGAAAAAATAAAAATAAAAGCCAATTCAAAATATTAATAAATACTACAATACCAGCGTTGTACTGGTTAGCCCCGCCCACAGTGAAATCTCATTGGTCTAAAATCCTGCTGTACAAATCACTAACCCTGAGAATGAGTCTTATTTCAGTGATGTGTGGATGCTAAACACAGGTGCATTCATTCATAAAGCATGACATTCTTTTTTGCAATGACAAAATGTTTCATTTAACAGAAATAACATCTAGTTTGATCTAAACACCAAGCTGTAGTAATAAAGTCTATTCTTGTTCTCTCTTCCGGACTGTTTGCACACACGTTTTGATGTGTTTGTGTGGAGTAAAGCATTGTGTCGTCCTCCGTGCCTGCTGCCAGCAGAGAGATGGCCTCACTGCCAACCTCTTTCCATGCCACAGTCATCACATGTGCGGGAAGAGACAGAGCTGTTGGCCAGCGGACGGCCCAGCCATGCCAACCGAATGACAGCACCAGAGAGAGACTCCACAGGCGCTGAAAAGCTGTCCAAACCACAAACCGACACACAGAGAAGTGGAGAAGTCAACAGATCCTGATTCTCACAGCAGAACTGAGAGAGTTTAAGCACACACAAGTCAGTCCCCAGTGATACAACCTCTTAAACTTTCAGCACCATCACATCTGACTTTTCTGATTGTCTGGTTTATGGACTAAATTAAATGACACTGTGTGTATATAAACGCATTTGACAGGGTATGCCAGCCACAATCTCATACATATTGCTATAAAATATAGCATTCTGGGTAGAATTCAAAATACTCCATAACATTTTATGGCTCGCCGACTCGCGCATGTGAGCCCCGCTGGGCATCATGTCTCTCTCTGGACCGGAGCAGAGTTGGCGTGCGTGGTTCGGGTGGTTAGCATACACAGCGCCAACCAGACCTTCTTTTTTTTCCTCAATGGAAAGCTATTTACAACGGTTTTAAATCGTTCCCTGTCCCATATAGGGGCACTAACGTGCCAGTCACTGTAAGAATACTAATGGTCTGTGTACAAGTACCGATTTTCAGCCGGGGCGTCAGCGTTCTTATTTTAGGTGTGGGGCGGGGCGGCTTCGGATTCTAGAGGCCTTTGATTGGACATAAAGTTTTGATGAGAAGCTGAGTATAATGTGCGTCAGAGAAATCTTGAGGGCCGTTTTGGCGGAAGTGCGAACTGCAATCTTTGAATGCGTATATCTTCTAAATAAATCCAATTTGTCCTGTTTTGGAGCACCTGCCTTACGATAACCAAAAGCAAAGAGTGATACTAACACACAAAAACTTTAATTGATTCATGGGCGTTATCGTTTGTTTATTAGTACTTATAAACAGCCAATATGTTATTGATAGGCATGCTAATAAGCAACTTTTTTATTACTATAATATTATGAAATATTATAATTATTTATATTGTATTTATCGATGGATGCGAGCAAATATACTTCTATTTACATTTATCCTGAACAATTATAAACCAAAACACTTTTGTTTTTTGCCCCCATTTTTCATGAGCTGAACTCTAGAACTTTTTCTATGTACACAAAAGGCCTATTTCTCTCAAATACTTTTCACAAATCTGTCTTAATCTGTGTTAGTGAGCACTTCTCTTTTGCTGAGATAATCCATCCACCTCACATGTGTGGGATATCAAGATGCTGATTAGACAGCAGATTATTGCACAGGTGTGCCTTAGGCTGGCCACAATAAAATGCAACTCACCTGGACGCTGCTGCAAGCATCGTTTTGCATCCACCAAAGAATTTCCTTCACTAAACTTTCAGAATCCATCTCAGGAAGCCTCATCTGCATGCTTCGTCGTCCCACGGGTGTCCGACCTGACCGCAGTTTGTCGTTGTAACCTACTGAGTGTTCACATGGCTCACTTCGTGTGGGAGCTGGCACTGAGAAGGTGTCTCTTCACGGATGATCCCATTTTCACTGTACCGGCATGTGCAGACCGCGTGAATTGGTGTCCTTGTGTGTGAGCGTTTGCTGAGGCCCCTGGTGTGGATCGAGTGGCCCATGTTGCGGTGGGGTTATGGTATGGGCAGGTTTATGTTATGGACAACGAACACAGGTGTTTTTTTATTGATGGCATTTTGAATGCACATGATATACTGTGACGAGATCCTGAGGCCCATTTTTTTGCCATTCATCCACGACCATCACCTCTTGATGCAGCATGATAATACATGTCCCCATGTTGCAAGGATCTGTACACATTTCCTGGAAGCTGAAAACATCCCAGTTGTTGCATGGCCAGCATATTCACCGGACATGTCACCCATTGAGCATTTTTGGGATGCTCTGGATCGGCATATATGACAGCGTGTTCTAGTTCCTGCCAATATCCAGCAACGTCGCACAGCCATTGAAGAGGAGTGAACCAACATTCCACAGGCCACAATCAACAAACTGATCAACTCTATGCAAAGGAGATGTGTTGCAAATGGTGGTCACACCAGATACTAACTCATTTTTGGACCCCCCCGGACCCCCCAATACAGTAAAACTGCAAATTTTTAGAGTGGCCTTTTATTGTGGCCAGCATGAGGCACACCTGTGCAATAATCATGTTGTCTGATCAGCATTTTGATATGCCACACCTGTGAGGTGGATTTATTATCTCGGCAAAGGAGAAGTGCTCTCTAACAGATTTAGACAGATTTGTGAACAATATGTGAGAGAAATAGACCTTTTGTGTACATAGAAAAGTCTTAGATCTTTGAGTTCCACTCATGAAAAATGGGGGCAAAAACAAAAGTGTTGCGTTTATATTTTTGTTCAGTATATATTATGACTTTAATAAAAATATATTCTGATTTACATTTACATATTCAGAATTAACGTTATGTACTCAAGATTTGTAAATATACAATTTAATTTACAATTATATAGTCAGAATTGTAATTACACATTCATATTTTACATTTATATATTTAAACTTATAAGTGTAATTTTTGGATTTACTATACCATATACTTGTTTTTTCGGTTTACTTCTTGATCACTTACATTTCTTATTCAGATTCATGTAATTATGTCTGGTTGACCCTTCCTATATAGTAATAGTTTCTAATAACTAGGTCCTTGTGTATTTTTTGTGCGTTAATTATGCATGAATTAAATTATCTCACACAAGCGCGACACAGGACCCGTAGGTAAATTACACCCACCCCCCACACACAACCTGATCAACACCTGAGCACAACTCGTGATCAGATTGACCTTCCCGAATATTTGAGCAGCAGAGCTGACCCTTTGCCACCAGCCACTCTCACACCTGGTCCTCCTTCTCCACGTCAAGACTCGATTAGACCAGATCACGCTGAGGGTCATTACGAAGGAGAATTTCAAAGTGCGCTTCCCTCACACTACAAGCGCAGGTACACTCTACAAGCTTCAGTGTCAGTGATGAGGGTCACTTGCTACCCATAATGCACATTGATGAGTCATTACAGCACCTTACGAAAGTCACTCTACTCAGTGCGGATTATCTGTGCACGATCTTTGATCACAGGAATAAATGACCGTTGATAAATATTCAATATGTCCAGCTATTGGACAGGCAAGAATAGCTTGGCCACGGTAAAAATGTAATTGTGAGTAATCCCATTATTATTTCTGCAATTAATCGCATTGTTATGTGCACAGTTCAATAATGAATTCTAAAGTTATGAATTTTTATTTTAAAAGTACTGCTGTGTGAACAAAAGTGCAATAACATTTGGTTTGCAAACACTTTATACAAATAAGGTGTCTTTTAGAGCAGTATTCCCTTTACATAGTAGCAGTTTAAATATTTCTTGTGAATCTCAGCTTAAACATTAATGTAATCAAATCAAATTAAAATCTCTTTTTCATACAACTCGTGTATTCTTCTTGTGATGGTTCGTCTTGAGGGAGGCTCATACATGCCGTCATTCGTTGCGATCCTAAGAACGTTCGCCTATTTTTAACGGATGCCGCGTCCAAGCCGCACAGTAGATACTGTCAATTTCAAAATAAACACCCTGCGCAGACACCCGATCGTATTTCACATCACTATATCCTTGCCATGAGGCCGGAAATGGTATGTGAAATATAGATGCAAGATAATTGAGGATGTATTTTAGACGACTATACACAACTATGTAGCGAATCAGCTCATGGGGAAATATGAATAATTAACCATAACTAGTTATAATTAACTATTCATATTTTAGATCCGCTGTAGATATTTAGCTGACCTCTCAGGGTCAACTGTCTTGTTAATTCTAAGAACATTAATTTCCTGGTTTAGGGAAATATCTTTCTTACTGTACAATTCTACAAAGTGCTTGTAGCATAAATCTGCATGATTATGTGACTCCAGTTATGAGCAAACAATGGACCACGTCAAGTGTGATACAAGTATGGTTTTATTAACTACATAAACACTTATACTAGTCTAACATACTACATACACACTTAAACTGGTCTAACATACACATACACACACACACACATACAGTTGGTATAGGAAAGGGTTAAAGTTTAACACTAAAGAAAGAGACATAAGGAATGACATTTATGGAACCATTTTGCATATTCAGCAGATCTAAAACCTGAGGGAAAACGTCAGATTCTTAGCTCAAACAAACCTAGTAAAAAGGTGTAACTGATACTCAATGCATCAATTAAATCGACTAAGTTTTATACTTGCGAGTCTGTCTGAAAAAGATTTCTGATGCAATCTTAAGGCCCAAGATCTTGCTTAAATTAGTTGATGAAAAGAACCAGTTCGAGTCAGAGTCACTTGATGAATGGAAAGGACTAGCCCGAAGAAAAGGCCTGGCACAAATGCTTTGGTATCCTGAAGCGTTTTTTTTTTCACATCTTCTTAGCTTATGACCGAACCACCGACTGGGGCGGGTCACATGGAGTGTGGCCTTTTAAAGCCTGCAGAGATTCACGCCTCTCAAGATGGGTTCGTCCAATGAGGAAGTCTGAAATCCCAAGCGGGAGGTTGGAATTACTGGGGATTTTTATGACTCTTTGTAAGCATGGTATTTTGCATATGTAATTCGCTGGGGTGTTGAGGCACAAATTAGTAAAGATCCTTAGAACATCAATATGTTGCATAGGAATCAGCATATAATATACACACTTGTTACGATCATAAGAAGGCGAATTCATAGAAACTAGACATGTATAGTTACTTATATGAATGAGTGGTTTATTGTAAGCATGAATAAAAATAGTCTATATTACAACAGATTAATACAAAACAGCAATGATATACACAATGGCCTGAAGAAAATGTGTTTTCATTCAAAGAAAAGGTTTTCCTATGAATTAGTAGAACAGTCCATTTCTCCTGTGCAGTTGTACCCCTTGTTTCTGGAGAAAGCAGAATTAGAGCCGGCTCGCATTCCACAAGGTTGAAAATGTATCGGGTTACCATGAAACCAAGGTCCTGTTCGGCGTCCTGGGGTGTTAAAGTATTTGTGAAATCTAAAAACCAAAATATATATTGTGTTGGTTGTAGTGTGTAGCCGCGAACCGACCAATCTTTATCCTGTGTCCGTTCATAACTATACTTTAAAATTGATTAACTTCTAGTCTCACGCCCAACAAGTAGTTATGCAATAAATATCACTATAAACAGAAGGAAAACGGGACAAACACTAAACATTTTGTCAACGTAGCCATTTAGAACACAATATGATAAAACAAACACATCAACAGGTGGCAAAACTTGGCTTGTGAATCCGCTGTCCTTCGCTTCTTAAAGCTCCTGGTTATTTGGCCAAAACCCGCATGAGTACGACAAACCTTGTCGAGCCATGCTACACTGAACACTACAAAGTAACCGTTGCAAATCATTGATTTGAGTCAGTACGCCATAATATAGATAGGCAATAGGCAGTTTACTGTCGGGAGTTGTCCGTGTTCGCCGCGCCGTATCCATTGTATCCAGCATTACTGATTAAATGGTTCTATAGTATTTGTCGCAATCGCACCGTGCTGCTCGCATCCGTGTATACAACGGATGTTAGGCACCACCCCAAATGCTCTCAGTGGTTGAGAACCATGATAACGCCCATCCCAACCATATGATCAACATCCACCGTCCTGTGACCCATGGGTTGTCTTATGTTGTATTGAGAGCCAGTGAGCAACAGACTTTCAAAATAATAATAATAATAATAATAATAATAATAATAATAACAATAATAATAACAACAACAACAATAATAAAAATAAAAAAAAAATAAACGGCGTTAAGGCATGCATCAGAATAATTGTCGTTGTTAATTAATTATTGCGTTAACACGATAATAACACATTAACTTCCCATCCCAAGCAATACTATTTCACAATATTACTGTATTTTTTATCAAATAAACACAGCCTTGGTGAGCAGCAGAGACTCCAAACTTTTGTATGAGATTGTTTGTGATTCATTTGACGAATTAATTGGCATATAATGTAAATCACTCCATTTAATTGATTTTCAGTCCTAATTAAAACACAGCAGAAACACCAAAATTCATCATGCATAAAACTTCCTTTCATTGAAACACACAGGTTTTAAGTGCCGTCAGACAATCTTTAGAAGTAGTTGTCAAAGACACACATACAAACGTCTAATAGGAAGTGTCTCGAAATGTCTCTCTCTTCAAGTATTAAGCTGGAGTGAGTGGTTTGACAGAATGAGAGCGCAAATGAATGCTCGGCTTTATTACTGTAGAGACTATGACAGTGATTGTGCGAGTGTGTTGTATTTCTCTCTCTACACACACAGGCATGTGTTTCATCAGGATTGCCTCTCATTGATCTCACTGGAGTAATATTTACTCTGTAACTCAGAGGCCAGTAATAAAGTGTGTGATTAACAGTCTCTCCTCCACGCTGGGAACACAGCGACACTGTACTACACCACCACCTCGTTCTCTTAATGAATCTTAATGGCTTCCTAAGACTTCTTAATGACTCATCACGCTTGCAACGGGGGACACACCTCACCACACACACACACACACACACACACACACACACCACATTCTGGTAAACAACCACAGACAGGATTCACTGCTAACAACACCATCACTATCCACTACTGTGTCACCATAACAACCACATACACCATCACCATAGCAACACACACGTGCATAGATCATGACACTATCACCTAACAACCCTGCACCCATCCCGCTGTCACCATAACAGCAGTCACCATGGGGAAGTCGTGGCCTAATGGTTAGAGAGTCGGACTCGTAACCCAAGGTTGGGGTCCATAATTGGCCACATGTCACGTCACTTTAAAAACTAACAACACCATCACTGCTGCTGTCATAACAGCCATAGGTGTGATCACCATAGCAACCAACAACACAATCCACTGCTGTCTCACCATAACAACCACAACACAAGACCATCCGTTGGTGTCACCATAACAACACAACACCATAACAACCAACAACACTATCACTGCTGTGTCACCATAACACCCACAGATGTGATCACCATAGCAACCAACAATAAATCCACTGCTTTCACCATAACCACAACGCTATCAGCATAACAGCCAACAACACCATCCATTGCTGTCAACTTAACAAGCACATATGTTATCACCAGAGCAAGCAACAGCACTATCCACTGCTGTGTCACCATAACAACCATAGTCATGATTACAATAGCCATCCACTGCTGTGTTAACATAACAAACACTGACACATCACCATAACAACCAACAACACTGCTCCGTTACCATAACACCCATGATAGATTACAAACACTACTGTATTGCCATAACAAACATAGACATGATTACTATAGCAACCAACAACACCATCCACTGCTGTGTTACCATAAAAACATTGACACATCACCATAACTAAAGACACGATTACTATAGCAACCAACAACACCATCCACTGCTGTGTCACCATAACAACCAACAACACCAACCAACACCATCCACTGCTACATTACCATAACAACCATGAGACCATCACTAATCAATACTGTCATCATAACAAACACAGACATGATTATTATTGCAACCAACAACACCATCCCATTGCTGTGTCACCATAACAACCAACAACCAACCAACACCATCCCATTGCTGTGTCACCATAACAACCAACAACACCAACCAACACCATCCATTGCTGTGTCACCATAACAAACATCCACTGCTATGTCACCACAACAATCACACCTTGAATTTAACCAAACATGATGTGGAATTGCAATTCAAATTTGTATGTCAGGAAGCATAATTTAAATGAATTGAAATTCAAATAAATTCATATAACTCTTGTTTTTACTGAATTTGAATGTTGCACTTTTTGAAGGTTTTAAACATTTTAAAGATAGATAGATAGATAGATAGATAGATAGATAGATAGATAGATAGATAGATAGAAAGCTGTTCTCATGTGTTGGTCACTGGCGTTTGGTTTTGGCAGCTCTGTGTCTCCCAATGACTGGCGCTCCGTCTAAATCCCTCCTGAGAGATCAGAGCACATCTGTTATTCATTAGAGAGGAAGGCTGGAGAGATTATTTAATGAGAGTAAATTGGCTCGTTCATTCAGTATCGACACTGATTGTTTTGGAGAAGCCTGTTTAGGGGGAAAAAATACAAAATGCAATACTTTGTACTGGAAAAGAAACAGCATATGTTATTTATTTAATAATGAGCCGCTGCATGAAATCATTCCCTCGGTGAAATAATAAGACAAACTCCTCTCAAAACTAGTTGAAAGGAGGACAAATTGGTCCGTGGTCAACAATCTGAAATTACTTTGATGACTTCTTCTCAATTTTGAATAATGTGTTCAGCTCTAAATGCAGACGGCAGTGCAGGAATCCATATGGAGTCTGACTAATCCGTCTGTCTGCGGCCAACGGAGCAGGACATCAAGGTGACCTAAAGACAGCCATTATCCAGCGAGGAGGACGAGGGTCTGGGATCAGACTCTCTTCTGGGACCCTGCGCTCTCAGACCGCATATGTAAGGACACAACGGCTGACGGTTAAAACTTTTTCTTGCTTTAAATTATGGCAAATTTTCCAGGTCACACCAAAGTCACTGCTGATGCGTGAAAAACATGCAGACGTGATTTCACTAGCGAATGACATCCGTTTGACAGACAAATGGCCCCTGGTGACTCAAATCAACACAACTTATCACTGAATACACACTGAGCTCAGATAACTTATGTATTCCACACTACACTGGAGGTCAGATAGTCAGGTGACAAATAGTCTTGCGTAGCCAGACCTTCAGACTGACGGCAGAAGGTCTGGGAACCTTGGCCGATTTGAATGGCCAAGGACCGCCCAAGAGGCCATATGACTGACAGATAAAGCAACCAATCACATTTCCTTTTGTGCCGCGTCATGTTTAGGGGCATGCAAATGTCCCCACTATAACAGACCGTGTGTAAAACTCTCGGACGTATTTTAAAGATACTATGCCACGAACTTGACATATTTCACATACTTTTGAAAATCCAGCATTTAGTTGATCCTGATAAGCGCTCATTGTCACAGTTGTAAACATGACGGCTTTCTTCTTCCATGAGGGGGTTTGGCATCATGGCATCTTTGTTTCCAGGTGGAATGTTAAAGAATGTGACATACCGTCTCCTGGAAATCCTGTATAATTCAAGCAATCTGATGACGACTTCGAAACACAGCAGTGGATAGTGTTGGTTGTTTTTATGGCAATATTGTCATGGTTGTTATGGTGACAACAATGGATAGTCTCATGATTGTTATAGTGACAGCAGTGGATGGTGTTGTTGGTTGTTATGTGACACAGCAGTGGATGGTGTAATTTTTATTATGCTATCTATCTATCTATCTATCTATCTATCTATCTATCTATCTATCTATATATCTATCTATCAACATAAATCTTAACAATGCTTTGTCAACTTTGTAATTATATTCAGTAAACAAATAAGTATATGAAACTATAGTACTTCGACTTCCTTCATTTACATTCCAATTGCAAGTGTGTTTGCAACCTTAAATTCAGTTCAAATTCATCAACTAAATTTTAAAGGGGTCATATGATGTTGCTAAAAAGAACATTATTTTGTGTATTTGGTGTAATGAAATGTGTTTATGTGGTTTAAGGTTCAAAAAACACATTATTGTTCCTCCTCTATGCCCCGCCTTCTGAAACGTGTTGATTTTTACAAAGCTCATCGTTCTTAAAAGTGAGGTGTGCTCTGATTGGCCTGCTATCTAGTGCGTTGTGATTGGCCGCATACCTCAAGCGTGTGACGGAAATGTTACGGCCCTTATCATATTGTGATGCCCTGTCCAGCCGGAGCAACGAGACATTAACATTAAAATCCATTATAAACGAGGCATTTGTTGCATCCAGTGGGGACATAATTACGGATTATAATGACTTATACTGTTTTTTTAAGCGTTGCGTTGCATCGTGCCACGTAGACATAAAACCATGTCTGCATTGTGATCGGAGAAACTAATGAACAAACACAGTGCGGCTAGAGAGTTACGTGGCGGGCTGGGTTTAAGTACGCGCTGCTGGCGATTCGCCGAAGGATCACATGTGACGACCCCGGGATGGACTCTGCTTCGTTCACGGTGAAAGCCGATCCGGCGATCCACAGCGCGAAGTTGATGTATTTCCTCAGCGACCAGCACGGATCAGCTCTAGGCATGACGAAGCGGATATCGTCCTCTTTTGGAAGGCCAAACAAAGTAGTTTCGCTTTCACAACGAAACACACAGCGCCTTCACAAGATGGCGGTGGCGGAAACAACAATACTACAGCGAGAATAAAAGTTATGCCTTCTTTCTTTGGGTGAACATTTGGGCGGCGTTATGCAAATCTTCCCACATCGTGACGTAGACATGTGGGGGTGTGTTAGAACGAGCCGTTTTAGGTAGGCGTGGTTGACTCTCAACTTTTATAAAGAATATCTCTTTAGATTTAACTTTAGTCTTTGCAACTTTACAGATCTTCTTTATGCACCAAGAGCTTGTAACACTCCAAAGAGAAAGGAAAAATTTAAATTGTATCATATGACCCCTTTAACTTAAAAGACCTTCTTAATTCCAAACAGCTTAAACCAGCTTAATATGTCATAACCATTCATGACAAGCGACAAGACGGTTGTTTGTTATTTTAGTACTTTAAGTCTCATCTTATTGTCCAAAATCTGCGAGACATAAATTAATATTAACATATGGCAGTGTACAGAACATATATTTACTCTGGTAGCCAGCAGATTTTGGGTTTCTAAACTGCACACTAATGTGTTTTTCAGTAGGTCACACATAAAAATACAAACTCCAGATCAAAGCTCGTATTTCAAACATGTCATTCCAGACAAAACCAAGCACAGATAATTTAGCCTTTCTATCCAATCTGATGAGAGACCCCTCGTTTCCCATCAACCACATCATTTATTTGCTCAGAGCACAATCCGAGTGAGAGTGTGAATGGTGTCGCTGAAAATATATAATGACAGCAGGTCAGGATGAGGCTGTTGTGCCGTGATTACTGTGATGATCTACACGTATAATCCTGCTGCTTCCTGCTCACACACACCGTGTCATGTCGCTCTGAGAGCTGCATATGCCAACAGAGCTGTGGATTTACAAACCTAAACACACTGCGCTCACTAATGCATTACTGCTAGAGATAGACTAGAGATAGATCAATCTATTCCATTTAACTATCCGTTTATCCATGTATCCGTCCATCCAACCATCTATATATCCATCCATCCATCCATCTATATATAAATCCATCCATCCATCTATATATTCATCCATCCATCCCATATAACTATCCATTTCTTCCATGTATTCCTGAATCCATCCATCCATCCATTGTTTTATCAATCCATCTGTTTTCAGACAAGGCTTTTTCAACATTCTAGTTGAAATTACATTCTAATAAACACTAATTATAAAAACAATTAAATGCATTTATGAATTCTACTTCCTTGCATTCAAATGGCAGATGCAAAAGCATTAACACTTCCTGACAGATGCACTAAATAAAAGCAACTGCCAAATGCATAAAACATAAATTATAATAAATGTGTATAGCAAATGATCTGATCTTTTACTTTGTGCCCATCAAGTTAAAAGAAATAAAACAAAAATGAAAGAAAGAAAGAAACAAGATTTAAAAGTACACAATTGACAGTACTTGTTTATCCATAAATACACATTAGCAGATGCTTACTTAATATATTCACCATATTGTCATTGAATTTCCAGTAAAAATAGCTATATTGTGATATTTGCCATCGCTCATATCGTGATTGTGGTCATGCCGCCCACGTCTCCACACAAAGCCGATGTTTTTCTTGGCTGCAGAAGAACAGATGGTGTAGTGAGGGAGAGGTGGTGGTCTGCTATCTCTATCCATCACTGATGTGTGTTCAACGCCCCATTCTCTCGCCTTTTCCACCTCACACTTTGTTCAAGCAGATGATGGAAGCGTTCAATGGTTTAGCTAATGGACGAGTGGGCGTTACTCTGTCCTTCTCCTTATTTTCCACTCGGTTTCACCTTAACTCTCTCTAAAGTGAACGTTAGCATTTCTCAACAAGTTCACATTCACCTCACGAGCAGAACACGGTGTGTTTGGGCCTAATGCTTTATGCATGAGGATAAATTTACCCAGCTGACTTTACAACATGAAAAAGCATTTGCAACTAATTTCACTTACTACTAAAGTGAGTGAAAGAGGATATTCAATGAAAAAACAAATAAAGTGGGACTTCAATTGAATCTAGAAAAGTGGCTGTTTAAGGGGACGTTACGTGCTTTTGAAAACATGTCAACATGAAAACATTACAACATGTCTCTGCTCACAAAGGCTGCAATTATTTGATTAAAAATACAGTAAAAACAGTAATATTGAGAAATAGTATATTTGAACTTAAAATAAATGTTTTCTAAGACAATATATTTTAAAAGTCGTGGCCTAATGGTTAGAGAGTCGGACTCATAACCCAAAGGTTGTGGGTTCGAGTCTCGTACCGGCAGGGATTGTAGGTGGGGGGAGTGAATGACCCCACTATTCCGCCCTCAATACCACGACTGAGGTGTGACCCTTGAGCAGGGCACAGAACCCCCAACTGCTCCCCGGGCGCCGCAGCATAAATGGCTGCTCCACTGCTCCTGGTGTTGTTCACGGTAAATTGTGTGTTGTTCACGGCTGTTGTGTGCACTTTGGATGGGTCAAATGTCAGAGCACTATTTCGAGTATGGGTCACCATACATACTTGGGCCACCTGTCCATCTTCGTATCCCGGTGTTTACGTCACGTTCCCGTAGATGTCACTGGGGTTGTAGTTCGAAGTACGCTAGTGGACAGGGTTGTTGTGAGAAGCGGAATTGTACCCACATACTGCCGGGACGCCGATGAGGCACCGCAGTCTTAGTCACCGGAACATTCAGAAACTCCATTCTAAATATGAACCTTTCTGGGTTATTAGTGTTGAAAAACCAGTTGTGCTCCGCGTCTTATTTTTGTGCCGAACTACTCATTTGTTTTTTTCGGATCTTTGATGAATAGACAAGTCTCAAATGACACCCGGCATCGTATGGGGAAATCACCACACTGTGTGCACATCGCAACAGCGAAATCTCCACTCCGTGGAATGATCCGGCGGTTAAAATTTTGAATCCGAAGTAGTATTATACATTTAAACTTCTAGAATCAACGGTTTGTTACAGAGAAACAAACTAGAACTGAAAAAAAAGTGTAATTTGAGCGAGCGTTAATTGAGTGGTAAAAAATAAAGACACGACACACGAGAACATCCTCCTCAAAACGAAATAACAAGTTTAAAGTGCCTTTAAACCAAAATGTATGAAACGATTGTTTTGAATGTAGTTAGATATTTCGGTCCTAAATGAAAAGTTAAAGACACTCTCATGTTGCTTGGACATAGCATGTGACTAAACAAGTCATGACGCATAACACATTTTCTCTTGTTTTTCTGAAATAAGTCGGCAGATTTGAAAAGTTAGCCAACCATTTCCTGCTATATTTTATTTGTGGTGTTTTGTCACAAACGTTAACAGAGAGCACTGCACTATTGCCCCTCCCATCGACCCCATATGCTCGAGGTCTGTGTTTCTGTTAGGGGTAACTCGCTTCATGTCTGTTCCCCTGTTCATTATTCTGTTGAATACCTCACACTATAATACTTGTAATAGAGCTATGGTATAAAGACATTATACTAAGCCTGTTTAGTGACTATTTATATTGCTTTGTACAGCACACTCTAAAATACATGTGTCAACCTCTACGTGTTACTATTTGTTCACAAAAGAGGTCAAGTAACCAGAATAACTCAGACCCATCGCTTCACATGCAGCTGTTCCTGTGGCATTTACCGAGCCGCTTTTTTGTGAAACTCCATTGAGTCGAGCAAGAACATCACGACAGTTAAACTCTGTTAAAGCATACCTCTGAAACCTCTGCTAGATTAAGTTTCACTCTCAGGAGGAAAACCGCTCTGACAGATTCTTTGACTGCAGTAAGGCCTGGGCTGTCACACAGGCTGACGAAATCGCTTAGGACATCTCAATCCGCTCGCATTCGCTGACTGGAGCTTGAGTTATGGTTTTCACTTTCAATTTCACTAGCTAGGAGTGTGTGTACGTTGCCCATTTCATTCTCGGGGGAGCCTATGACCTTCTCTTCGGTCTCTCCTTGCACGTCTAGTTCTGATAGTGACTCGTAGATCTGAAACCGCTTCCCTCTCAGGAAACACATGCATAAACACATACAGACCTTCAGTGAAGAAATCAGCACAATTAAAATCAAACTACAGCTGCTGTAGAGAGAGAAAATACAAATTTGTTAACTATATTTATTACTGATAAATATTTCCCCATGCTTTCATGATGCTGATGTTGTTGAGACACTTTGCTCGGGGGGTGTGGGGGGGGGGGGGGCCTTTCTACATCTTAGATGAACTTCACAATCTGTTGTCATTTTCATTTTAGGGAGGTATTGAAGTTGAAGTGAGTTGGTTATGTGCATTGGCCTTGATGCGTTGTTTTATGTTTATTTGGCTCTGCGTTTAATTAGATATATTGCAGTTGGCTTTTGCACATTTAGTACGGCGACTTGTCCTACGTATTGGAGTCAGAGTACGCTGTGAAGAAGTAATCTCGATATTTTACATTCAAAACCTCGGCGGGACCTGGGGGAACAAGAGAAGTGTGCCTGTGGTACGACACAGCTGAGTCACGTGTGACGGCGGGTGTGGGGGTGCCGGTGGACCGCGAGGACGGGGGTGGTGCTGGTGGGGCGGGCAGAGTGACCAGGGGATTGAAGGCAGCACAGGTGGGATAGGATCAGGTAGAGAGAGAGAGAGAAGGTGACTCCTCGCTCCTGAGGGAGTTGTGTCTACATGTTTGGTTGTTCTAAGCATTGCTGGGTGTTTTCTCGGATGTTCTGGTCTGGATACTTGCTTTACTGTCTGGCATGAGTCGTGTGGCCTGCTCTCAAAGACGCATGTTCCTTCATCAATGTGATTTCACCTGTTTTATGGTCCAGCAGGTGAAAATGGTGCATCTGACCGCTTAGTTAAGTCTTAGTAAAAAACGATGCACACATGCAACTTCATGTTAGATGTTTCATTAATAGTGTTGAATGTGAGGCCGTACACAGTACTGTAAGCATATGTTTGTCTGATGATTGACAGCGGTGATGCTTTAGTCTGTCATTTTCACATTTACTCAGTGACACACCTGTGTTTATGAGCGCGGCTCATTATCTCACGCTCACCTGCAGCTCTCAGTTCAGAAACGCATCAGGATTTCATAATTATATATGAATCATCTAAATATATCGCATCAGATGAGAATAACATGCGTGTTTCTCTGCAGCCCTTACATTTGAAGATTTAAAGAGACTGATGCTCTTCCGGATAGATATATAGACAGACAGACAGACAGATAGATCGATAATAGATAGATAGATAGATAGATAGATATATTGATATATATATAATAGATAGATAGAATATAGATAGATAGATAGATAATAGATAGATAGATAGATAGATAGATAGATGATAGATAGATAGATAGATAGATAGATAGATAGATAGATAGATAGATAAAATTAGACTGAATATAGGTAGATAGATAGATACATAGATAGATAGATAGATAGATAGATAGAGCATGCACAACGAATGCAACACGCTCTAAACATTAGCCACTAAAGATTTCATAAGTCATCATATATGACACTGCCGTGGCTTTTGTCATGAATAATTGCGGAGCGTTTGCTGTGCTTTATGAAATGTTTCAGATGATAAAGCACAGAGTTGAGATGATGAAGCGTGTTGATGAAGAGCTTTAATGAGATCACAGTAGTTACTGCAGGAGCTCAACACGCAAGTACAGCGGCGACTTAAGCATAAAAAAAAACATCTCATACTAGTATGTCTTTGTGAAAGTGAGCATCACTGTTGCTAGTGCACATACTAAGGGTTATGGAAGCATATGGGTAGCAATATTCATTTTGAAATGTAATATGCAAAATGGCAATGTATTTCTGTATTTCAATTTTAATTTTCCCACACATATGTGGAACGTTTGGTGCAAAATAAAAATGAAAATTCAATTATGTATAATTTACATTTGCCATTTCCTCTAGATTTAATATGTAAATTAAATACGTATTTTAACACTTTATAAGTTGCAAAATTAAAATTAAAATGTATTACCCAAATGGATTAGATATGTTTAACATGTCCAAGCAAAAATTCTGTAGCAAAATTATCTTTTAAATGCTGTTTTTCCTAAATGCATTTAGACTTACTGGTAGGACACTTGGGATTGCATTTTCATCAGAATACCATGTGATAATTGTAGCAAAATACAGTGTGAATGTCACAACGCATTCTGAACCAAAGGTATTGCAAAAGGGTAGCAAAATATCTAACTACTGAGGTGCCTCAGGGCTCAGTTCTTGGACCACTTATCTTCTCTGTCTACATAGCATCACTAGGTTCTGTCATTCAGAAACATGTCTTTTCATATCACTGCTATACTGATGACAATCAACTCTACCTCTCACTCCATCCTGATGATCCAACGATAGCTGCTTGCATCTCAGCATGTCTAACAGACATTTCTTTTTGGATAACGGACCATCACCTTCAACCCAACCTGGCTAAGACAGAACTGCTTATGGTTTCAACAAACCCATCGTTTCATCACAATTTCAACATCCAGTTAGGCACATCAACCATAACTCCTCTCAAAAACATCCAGCAACCTGGAGTTATGATTGAGATCATCTTACTTTTCTCAACCACCACACTGCTAAAACTGCCGCGTCAACTCTCCTTTATTTCTCCCATGGCCGTGAGAGAGGTGCTGAGGGTGCTGCAGCACCCCCCGTCGCAGGGCCGGGTCTGACATTTTCCTTGTGCCCCTCCATCATCCCCAAGATACTTAATTTTTGTGATAGTTTTGTGATTAATCATTTGTTAAACTGACCAGAAATATATAGCCTATAGCGGTTGTAATTTTCTTGGGCATCCCTACATCTCCCCCTCACACAGACAGAATTTCATGTGAAATGTTCACCACACCGTAGATATTGAGCGATATTAACCCGTAATATACATTCCTTCCTGACTTTGTAAAAAAAAAATCCTACATTGTAATCTATTACATCCTAACTTCACATCAGAATGTTTAGGCAAGTAGGCTACGATGATCAAAAAGAGTTCAATAAGACCTGAATTTTTATTTAACCTTCAGGGCGTAATAAAAATACATTTGAAGTGCTAATTATATGCCCTGCCATGTCCTCGATTATTCAACATGACAAATGATACAGCGAGCATGAACATTTACAATTATCAAGATATCAGCGTGTGTCTAACTACAGCACGTTCTACTCTAAAAGCGTAAGTTATAATCCTAGTGATGTTATTTGCATTGTACTTAATAATGGATATTTTTCTCTTATTCTTGCATCGCTTGTACATCTGCACTTTGTTGTTTCTGAGAGAATTCGCTAAAGTGCACTGACCAAAACTTTTGCTCATCAGCGTTGATAATATTTATTAAGATCCCCTTAAATAATATAAATATTAAAGAAAAAATTATTGATCTAAAATTACAAAAGCAAAAATATATATTGTTTCGCAATACTCGTCTTTCATTTGAATAAATTTTTGGTCACACCTCTGTTTGTCAATTTGCACTGGCTACCAGTAGCTACACGCATAAAATTCAAGGCATTGATGTTCGCCTACAACCCAATCTTAAACCCAAGCTACTGGCCCTTCTAACACCCATTTACCTAAATCCATTACTTCAGAGTTATGTGCCTCTAGAAGCTTGCGTTGAGCAAGTGAAAGTCGCTTTATTGTTCATCTCAAAGAGGCACAAACTCACTTTCACTGACTTTTTCATTAACAGTTCCCTCCTGGTGGAATGACCTGCCCACCTCAATCCGAGCAGCTGAGTCCTTATAGCCATCTTCAAGAAACGACTAAAAACACATCTCTTCCATCTTTTATTTGCAGACCTCTAACTCTAGCATCTCAGCTAAGTATTCTTCTTAAAAAAAAAATTGCCCCTGTTAGATTCTTTTTCTAACTGCTTGTTTTCTTTAAAAACACTAGCTTTCTCTATTCTTTTTCTATTCATCTATTTGTTTTCTTTTTATTTATTACACAATTAACAAAAGCAAAAAGACCTCTAACATTAGCTTGCTCTATTATTTTACTATTCTATCTGTTTTCTTTTTATTAATTATATTATTTAATCAACTTGTTACATTGTACTGGCCGCTGCGACCGCGGACTGGACTGTTATAGAACTTGCCATATCTCATATGCTCTCTTGTGTTATTTTGATTGCTTCCATTGCCTCATTTGTTAATAGTTCTGTAGGAAAAACACCTTCGCTAAATGTATTAAATGTAAATCGTCAAATGGTGATAAAAGGCTTTTATTTTGTCCCCTTGATGCATGGACACTTAAGCGCACTGGACGCACACTTCATTACAGATTAGAAGAGAGGAATAACATAAATGGAATAAAAATAAAATTCTCTGAGCCCAGTCACTGCGTCAGCAACTGCCTTCTCCATGTTTTCTTCCCATGGTTTGAACCTTCGGCATTTGCCCTGCCAATCCCAAAATACCCCAAAATGTAACGCAATGCCCCCTTGATGTAGTGCTGACAGGTGGGGGGGTGATGGTCTCGGAATGCATTTTCACACGTTCCCCATTGACCCAGGTCTATACATTATCTTTGTGAGTAATTTTATGTTGTTTCGTTTTTATTAACCATTCAGACTATAACATATATTTCTAAACATATATACCTGTTTACCAGTGGATATATATATATATATATCGAGCATAGTTAGAAATCAGCATATTAGAATTATTTCTGATGAATCATGTGACACTGAAGCCTGGTGTAATGATGCTGAAAATTCTGCTTTGGTCACAGGAATAAATTACATCTTAACATATATTCACATAGAAACAGAATTTATAAATTGAAATATTATTTCACAATATTACTGCTAAGTGTATCACATCATGAATCATGTTCTGGAAATAAATCGTAAGACTTTTAGCCAAGATGTCGTGTAAATCTTTCAAGTGTAAGTTAAATATTAATAATAATTAGATAGTGCATATATTTGGTAGTAAAACCAAGTGTTGCAACATTTTTTGGGGCAAATATGACGTGCATTTTAGTACACCATTTTGCAAGCTGTAATTATTATATTGTGTCATCTGTTAAGGGACTACTGAACAGACATTTAGAAGTTTCTTTTTGCATGCAAAGTACTGAAAATCAAAATATTGCTCTGTACAACTATAAGCGTGTCCCATCGGGTAATGAAAAGTTCTACTCACACTTCTGGTTTTCACGCCCACTTGAACGCTTGGGCTAAACACAGGAAATATGTCATGTAAGGTCAAGTGCAAAGACCGCAAATGTGTGTATTTTGGACAAGCCCAAAGTCCCAGATATAACAATCCTGGACAGACACATACTGCAGCACTTCTGAAGAAATCCTCAGTCCTCTCTCTCGTGCACGACACACACACACACACACACACACACACACACACACTCATGTTCTCTGTTTCTGTCTGTGAAGTGAATCTTTATTCTCACCATCATTACGAGTGTAGACTGAAGTTGTAAGTATGTGTCTCATTAAAACAGACCGAGCGCTTCTCCTCAACAGCAAGTGTGAATACCTTCAGATTCTGACTGAAGACACTGAATAGGTCTTTCATATATCACAGTCTTGCTGTGATTGAGCACCAGTCAAACAGACGTGTGCAGATGTTTGTGGTGTGCATGCGAATGGACTTTATAGATTGTTACTGCAATCCCAGAAGAGAATGATCTTGTAATGGACAGAGAAACTTAAATGCTCACAGGGCAACATGATTCTGTCCTGTACATGTCTGACTTTACAAAACATGAGCTGGTCTGAGTCCTGCTCCAGTGAAAAGGAAAGTGGTAAAGAGTTTCTCCAACCTGCTGTGAAATATGTGAGGGATGGACCATTAAGCTTACACACACACACGCACACACAATATATATGGGTGTTTCTTATAGCTGAAGAAGCAGCCATTCACACATCAAACCAAAGCTTCCTCCATCAAAAGACCATCTCTCTGCTAACAGACGGATTCAGAATAAAGTTATTCCAGCATTATTTCACACAAATAAACACAGACATCAGACAAATAAATACAGTGCCGAGACACGAGTCCCAGGAGAAACGCTTCAGACAGAGAGAATCTTCCCACAGGAGAAAACTGTCACCATAACGGAGGAAAGCACAAGAAGAAATCACATTCCCACTCCACTCAGGCAGAAGTTCATGAGTCATCACTTGTAAGTGAATAAGCGGTTTGATTGGGACAGACGTGCTGGCCGGCGGTGAGTTTGGGCTCAGGAGCAGGTCAGAAGACAAGCTTCAATCCCACACACCAACAACTCCATTTGTCAACGGCAGAAGAAGCTCAACCTTTAATTAAAGTGAATAAATGTTCGCGAGACCCATGCGAAATGTCAAACGGTTAATTATTCCACAGCAAGACCTGAAAACCATATTTAACAGTCACAGCAATGACAATCACGATATTCTGTTAAAGCTATTTCAATATAAAAGAGCTAAGAAGACCTAAACAAAATAACAAAATAAATACCATAACAAAGATCATTTATAAAGTTTACAATAACATTCTGTTAAAGTTATTTCAATACAAAAACAGCTCAGAAAACAATAAATGCATTTATTCAATGTTAAATACATTTATTAATTATATATATTTAATTATGAAATTCATTTTTACCTTTAATATGGATATAAATTTTTTTTTACTAATATATAAAATTATAATATATAAAATTTAAATATCAAAAATGTTATAAATAAAACACACACACATATACACACACACAATATATATATATATATTGAACTTATCACTTCTCAATCAGCTGAACGTCTTCATGATGAGTCTTCATGGGCTAAAAAAAGGTTTTAGAATAAAAATCCCAGACTGATAATTCTTCATCGGGCTGGATAGTGAAGAAACACCCTCTTCTTCTCTGATGAACTGAGCTTTCAGACGTCTTCCTCGAAAGTGCATAAAGGTTAAGCGGAATTGGACATTACTGACCTCAGCTGCATAATTCACATCAGCGTAATGATTTTACAGCTCTATTCTGTGAACTCAGAAACAACTCATTTAGAAGGGCACATTTCACATCCTGAGAGGCCCAGCGCTTGTTTTCTGATATTGAGTCTTCTGTCTGTTTGTTTCAAGTACTTCACGAGTCTAGAGATTGTCTAATTTCAGATCAGTTATCTGAATGCTTAATCTTGACCTTTAAAGATGAGAAATATCACGTCTCTCCTGAGCTCTTGTGAATGTGTCGTCTGCTCAACTAAACTCCACCGTCACTTTTACCTGCTCTAATTAAACATTTCTGTCACTCGCTCAAAACCAGATTTCGGCTACTTTCTCTCTTTCAAACTGAACTAAATCTTCCTGGTTTCACTCCAGGGTTATTATCAAGGCTGTGCTAAAGTGTTGTGAGTGAGTCTTACTAGGTGTTTTTAAAGGTTGCTAGGCACTTATTAGGTGTTCTGAGTGGTTGCTAGGCAGTTGCCAGGTGTTTTGAGAAGTTGTAAGACAGATATTAGGTATTCTGAGTGGCTGTTAGGCAGTTATTAAATATTATGTGTGTTTACTAGGTATATCCTAAATGTCTTGAGAGGTTGCTAGGTGTTTTGAGAGGTTGTTAGGCTGTTAATAGGTGTTCTGAGTGGTTGCTAGGCAGTTATTAGGTGTTTGAGTGATTGCTATGCAGCTGCTAGGTGTTTTGAGAGGTTGTTAGGCAGTTATTAGGAGTTTGAGTGGTTGCTAGGCAGTTGCTAGGTGTTTTGAGAGGTTGTTAGGCAGTTGTTAGGAGTTTGAGTGGTTGCTAGGCAGTTATTATGTGTTTGAGTGGTTGCTATGCTGTTGCTAGGTGTTTTGAGAGGTTGTTAGGCAGTTATTAGGAGTTTGAGTGGTTGCTAGGCAGTTGCTAGGTGTTTTGAGAGGTTGTTAGGCAGTTGTTAGGAGTTTGAGTGGTTGCTAGGCAGTTGCTAGGTGTTTTGAGAAGTTGTAAGACATATATTAGGTATTCTGAGTGGCTGTTAGAGAGTTATTACATATTATGTGTGTTTACTAGGTATATCCTAAATGTCTTGAGAGGTTGCTAGGTGTTTTGAGAGGTTGTTAGGCTGTTAATAGGAGTTCTGAGTGGTTGCTAGGCAGTTGCTAGGTGTTTGAGTGGTTGCTATGCAGTTTTCTAGTTTGTTTTGAGAGGTTGTTAGGCAGTTATTAGGAGTTTGAGTGGTTGCTAGGCAGTTGCTAGGTGTTTTGAGAGGTTGTTAGGCAGTTATTAGGAGATTGAGTGGTTGCTAGGCAGTTGCTAGGTGTTTTGAGAGGTTGTTAGGCAGCTATTGGGTGTTCTGAGTGGTTGCTAGGTGTTTGCAGAGGTTGTTAGGCAGTTATTTGGTGTTCTGAGTGGTTGCTAGGCAGTTATTAGGTGTTTGAGTGGTTGCTATGCAGTTGCTAGGTGTTTTGAGAAGTTGGTAGGCAGTTATTAGGAGTTTGAGTGGTTGCTAGGCAGTTGCTAGGTGTTTTGAGAGGTTGTTAGGCAGTTATTAGGACATTGAGTGGTTGCTAGGCAGTTGCTAGGTGTTTTTGTGAGGTTGTTAGGCAGTTATTAGGAGATTGAGTGGTTGCTAGGCAGTTGCTAGGTGTTTTTGTGAGGTTGTTAGGCAGTTATTAGGAGATTGAGTGGTTGCTAGGCAGTTGCTAGGTGTTTTGAGAGGTTGTTAGGCAGTTATTAGGAGATTGAGTGGTTGCTAGGCAGTTGCTAGGTGTTTTTGTGAGGTTGTTAGGCAGTTATTAGGAGATTGAGTGGTTGCTAGGCAGTTGCTAGGTGTTTTGAGAGGTGGTTAGGCAGTTATTAGGACATTGAGTGGTTGCTAGGCAGTTGCTAGGTGTTTTGAGAGGTTGCTAGGCAGTTATTAGGAGTTTAGTTTAATTTTCAGTAGTTTCCACTCTATGGATAGTTATTTGTAACTTTTTTTTCCGTGTTTGATTTAAGAAATCCTGTACAGCTTTTTGTTCTGTATGTGTTCTTGACCTTTCTGCATCACATCCATCCGGGGTCAGAGTGACTCTTCAGTATTTCTTCAAATGTTCATCTGAAGGAATAAGTCTTTCATGCTCCACTCGTCTGTTCAATTTCTCCTTGAGTACTGTGGTAAATGATCACTTTGCCTCCTGTTAATCAGAATGTATTATTTCCATCTGTAGACGTGCCAGTATGGCAAGTTGTTTTGACATTTAATCTATAGAACATGGCAGTAAATATTTTATGCTACTATGCTACTAATTTTTTAGCTACTTGTATCTATTCCATTAGGTACTAGTACTTATTCATTATGCATTAGAGCTTATTCTTTATGTACTGGTAACTTTTTAAAATATACTAGTAGTTATTCATTACTTCTTATTAGATTCTAGTACTTACTATAGTACTTATACATTATGTACTAGTATGTTACTTATTGTTAGAATCTAGTACTTATTCATTAGATACTAGTTCTTACTATAGTACTTGTCATAAAATATTACTATTTATTATTAGATACTAATACCTATTAGATACTAGTATTTAATCATTAGATACCAGTACGTATCCTTATATACAAGTACTTAATTCAGTAGTGAGTAGTAACTATTTTGTTTTTACTAACACATTTCAAATTTTTGCCATTACTCTAATTAGATACTACACTTGTAATCAATTAGCTACCCGGCGACCTCTCAAATAGCTCGATTAAGTATTTATTTATTAAATACTAGTTCTTATTAGATACTTGTAACAGTAGAATAGTTACTAGTCACTATTGAAATAAGTACTAATATCTAATAAGAACTAGGGATGGGCGATACCACTTATTTTGTTTTCGATACGATACCGATACTTTTAAAGACCTGCATCGTTGATATAGATACAATACTTTTAAATTATGAAATTTATTAAATTATTAAATTACAAAAGAGTAAAAGGGGTAATAATACCCACTTAACTTTATATTTGAAACACATTTTAACATTCAATATGCCTTAAATAAACAAAATCACTGGTACAAAAAAACACCTTATTATCAATATGTTTTATTTGAGTATCGATACTTTCGATACTCGCATCAGTATCTATATACCGATACTTCAGGATCGATACACCCATCCTTAATAAGAACTAGTATCTAATGAATAAGTACAAGTACCTTTAAAAAGTTACTAGTACCTGAAAAAATAAGCACTAGTAGCTAATGAGTAAATACCTAATACAATAGATTCTAGTAAAAAAGTACTAGTAGCATAAAACTAGATAGTACATTTTAAGGATTACATGTTAAAAACGGCTTGCCATATGTCAGCATGAAGGCTCCTGACAGTGTCCTCAATCTCTCCCATGATTCCTCTCTTCTCCATGGCTCAGTTATGCGCCCACCGCAGTCCATCAATTACCTTTATGATGTCATAAAGAGCTGTCGTTCTTAACAGAGCCGTAATGCACTTCTCTAACACAGCTAATGTTTATGCCTCATTAAAGCTCTTAATTTGCTTAACCCTCCAATCCAATGATTCATTCGCTTGACTTCTAATTGCGCTTCGGTAATTTATTACACTCAGAACTGATGATCATAATCAATGAGAGTGTGTAGATTCATGCTCAGGCGTGAGTTATACTCTCAAATAGCTGATTACATGCATCATGAGCTCGGCGCTGCTCGGCTGGCCCGATATTACCTGTCCAATCTCGCCGCCGCCCACGTTAAAAGCCCCATAATTACTCCCGAGCTCAGTCGAGTGGCTGCAAATGAGGCCTTCCCTCAAATCCCGGCTACGCACAGAGATCTGACCACTGCCACACTATGAGCACGAGCGTCCGTTCAGATCAGCCTCGTATGTGCGTGTTTTTCAACGACTGCCACTTTCAGCACTGTGGATGTTTAGAAAATTCTCACTTTTCAAACTCTGCTAACAGAAGATTAAGGTTTGCAAGAGATTATTTTATTAATACTTGGTGCAAGAACATTAAACTAATCAAAAGGGACAGTAAAGATGTTTATAACGTTATAAAAGATTTAATTTATAGTTAAAAATTCAATATTTTATGAATTTTCATATTTTAAGAGTGAACATTTGGCTCTGGGACAAGGATGAAGCAATAAAATCTACAAGCGACATAAACTGCAAACCGAAAAAGACCCGATAAACATTTTTAAATATTACATGTTATTTTAAATAAAAATAAACCTGGGACATAAAAGTGCACATAGCTGAAGAAACACCTACGTGGCATCTTGGCTTAACCAATTCAATTCAATTCAAATTTATTTGTATAGCGTTTTTCACAATTCACATTGTTCAAAGCAGCTTTACAGAAAATGCATGTGTCTTCATTACAATTTAGAGTGATCTGTTATCAGAAGTGAATGTGTCCAAGTAATGTTCATTTCACAAATTAAATGTTCAAGATAATAGAATCATACAGTTAGCTAACATGGATTCATTTTAGGCAGAATTACTCCAGATCATGTCGGCAGAGGAATCAGTCTGAGAAACAGGTGAAAAGTTGTTTCCCACAGCAGAAGGTCCGGGTCTGCTGGTGTGCGGCTATAGGCTATCGACTGTTGTGCTAGCGGAGCGTGAGTTCACACTGCTCTGCTTTCATTACAGATCAGGGGAAGCAGTAATTAGCCAAAGCTCCCCACCGCTTTTAAATTACCTTAAGACATCCACTTAAATTCAGCGCCGCATAAACTGCCTCCCGGAGCCCGGCGGACTCGATGCTGCCAGCAGATGACAGGGAGAGCCCGGACAGCCCTGCCGGGCCCCCGCGAACCACGTCCTCTGTTAGCTTCATTAATGAATTACAACATACCTCCAGCTGAGACTTCATGCACACTCACCAGAGCCACACTCAGGATTTACAGTGAACAGAAAACATGAGAGAAAACAAAAATTATGCATTATGAAATCTATTCACATGCGAGTCAAAACTTCTGAACGTCTACCGTCACCTGAATGTGCGTATTTTTATCTTAAGAGGGAAAATAATCATCTCAAGTCAAGTCAAGTCTGCTTTATTGTCAATTCTTCCACATGTACAGCACATACACACAGAGAATTGAAATTGCTTTACTCTCAGACCCTTGGGTGCATACAGATAACATAAATACAGATTAAATACAAAATACAAAATACAACTATACAAATATACAAATAAGGTAAAAAAACCATCTATCTATAACAATCATAGATACATAGATAGATAGATAGATAGATGTAACAACAGATAAAATGATAGATAGATATAACGATATGATAGGATACGATACAATATGATATGATACGATATGACATAAATAACAATAAATATAATGACAGATGTAACATTAGATGTAATGACAGACAGACAGACGTTACAACAGATACAATGATAGATAGATATAATGATATGATACAATACGATACGATATGACAGATAAATATAACAAATATAATGACAGATGTAACAATATATGTAATGACAGACAGACAAACAGAGACAGATAGATAGATAGATAGATAGATAGATAGATAGATAGATAGATAGATAGATAGATAGATAGATAGATAGATAGATAGAACAATTGCTATAGCTAGATAGATATAATGATAGATAGATATAACAATACATAGATGCGTTTTAATGTTTCTTTTGTTTCTAATTTGTTGTGGCCTTTGTGAAGAGATTTTTGGCCACATCCAGACTATTCACATTAGTTGAGTCCTCTGACACCCGCTGATTCTGGAATACAGACAGGCATTTGCATCGCAGAGGGGGCGAGATCGGGACAATGCTCAAATATCCGCATGTGGGCAAAACCTTCCAAACAAAGCAGCTATTCGGCACCTCGTGAAGCCTGTTTGTGCCACAAAATAACAGCTTTAAATGAGCAGAGGATATCCTTTGAAAATTAAACACCGGCAATTTTATTTCTTTTGTATTCGTGCCATTGTACGTGATGATTATTTCATGAAACGCCTCCCGCTGAGGCCTTTTATTCTCCGGAGCCGCTTTGGTATCAGGGAGGTCAAATACTATGTGAGTAGCCATTACGTTTTAAGGTTAAAAAACATGCTGTTCATTTCACAGACAGGTTGAAAGGGAATTAACGAAGGCAATATAACCATAACCTTTACTCTCCTGAATGCCACCACTAAAAGACGGCACGAGGATCTATGAATGCCAAACATCTTATTAAAGCCCGTAGACAAAAGAAAGCACGCAGACACAGGTCACAGCTCTTTCACGGACTGTGTGAGAGAATGAAATACTGGAATACAGACACAGAGCTGCTTAAGTTATACAATCTGACCTTGATTATGTCACAGTCACATGACTGATGGGCTTCATTTCAGACAAACTCCTGAAAAACAGCACTGCAATTCCCAAGTAACTTACAAATCTGCCATATGGAAATACAAGTCAAAACCTGAAGAGTTTTTCATGTTTGATTCATGTTTTATTTCTTCAAGGAGCGTGCTAATGGTCTAATTTATAGCAATTCAATCAGGCTTTGAAATAGATGATAACTTAGAAATTACTGTACTTACACAATCTACTAAAAAGTTTGCTAAACATCAGTTCCTGTTTTGCAAATGTTTACAAAGAGACGCGTGTAAAACACAGTCATTTGTGATTTAATATAAACACTGGAAATTTGACAATTTATATACATTTAATTTTTTTTTACAGATTTTGCTTAATTGCAGCTTGATTGTGAAAACGAGGCATAAAAAAACTTGTTCTCATAATCACACTGATGAGCTCAATAAGTGGAAAAGTTCAATATAAATTATGTCGGACTTACAATACAAAAATACAAAATACAAAAATCCATAATAAAGTTCATATATCCATAAAAATAACAATAATTACATTCATAAACTATAGTAATCTAAACAAAGAATATATAACTTAAACTATTTAACTATTTGTTGTGTGAAACAAAATTTTTTTATTTATTAAGTATTAAAAAAAACTGTATTACTTGCAAAAACATGAACAATTAAAGTTTTTGGAAAATTAGATATTTATGTTCACATTTTAAATTTTTGCCAGTATTAAAGTGATGGAAATGCTACAACAATCGATTATATTTTTTTTATTTATTTATTATATTTATTTTTTTCACACAAAAATACTTACATGGTAAAGGTTTATTTATATATATTTATCTGTAGTGCTGTCCAAATTGAGTATCCACGAGTCCAAATAAAAGTTTGTGTTTTACATATATATGTGTACCCGTGCTATATATATATATATATATATATAAATATTATATATACTATATATATAGATATATATATATACACACACACACAACACATACATATTTACCCTATATAAAATATTATTACATATATTTCTTAATATCTTTTAATACATGTATGTGTTTATATAAATATGCACAGTACACATATATTATGTAAACACAAACTTTGTTTTGGATTCAATTAATCGATTGACCGCAGACTTAGTAGATTCTTATAAAAATAGAGTATATATTCAATTTTTTAACAATTCAATAATAAACCTTTTTTTCTGTATTTACATGTTTTAAGACTGAAAATGTGGATTTTCCAAGCTGAAAGTCTGACATAATTTTTACTGCACATATTAAAGCTCATCAGGAGCAGGTGTGATTATGGTTTATTGTGAGCTGATGAACTTTGCCATTCATTGAGCTTCTCTGTTTGCACCTGCTACAATATGAAATCTGCTAATGTGATGTTATGCTGGCGGAAATGATTTATGGAGTCACTGTTGACAGGGTCCGCCGGCAGACCACGTTAATACCATCAATCTATCTTAGGTGCTGTTTGGACCTCACTTAATGTTTAAGAAACTTTAACTCTCTTTCAAAGACCTTTTGCTCTATTCTTCATTTTTTCTCCACACAGAGATTTATAAGCGTCTCTGGTTAATGAGTCAAATCAGGACATAAATCAATCAATATGCCACTAATGAAAGCAAATGGAAGGCACCGAGGCAGAATCCCACGGAGGAAATGCAGTCAGCCGTAACGCGGCGTCGAGAAAGCAGCGGGACACGCTAATGACCTGCTAGCTGCTAGCTTGTGTTGATCAGATTCATGTAGTGAATGATGTTAGCACACCTGCAACCAGTAGCCAATGGTGGGAATCAACTCCAGCTTTGTTAGGCAACTGAACGCCTGCCTGGTTACATTTACATTAATATTCTTAGCAGGCCATTTATGAAAGTGCTAAAGTAGTTCAGTTCATGTAACTTTGACAAATAATTTTTGCCAAATGACATCCAACAGCATTTTGGCATGTGAATCGTAGTAATATAAATAAAACAAAGCATGCTTTTGCATGTCGAATAACAGATGTGGAACCACTAACAAACATGTTAATCAAGAAAGAATTAGTCAAGCTAATTAAAAAAAAAAACCTATACATATTTTTTACACTACAAATAATTTAATGGTTTAAGTTGATTAACTTTTCATTCAGATTATTTGATTGATTGATTATATTTTTAATATTTTCATAAGATTGCAAGTCTAGATTTTCCAAATTGAAAATCTGACATAATTTATATTCAACTTTTTGTTTTAAAGAGATTGTTTACCCAAAAATGAAAATTCTGTTGGTGACCAAAAAGTTGACGGTAGCCATTGACTTTCATAGTATAGAAAAAAAATACTATGGCAGTCAATGGCTACCATCAATTCTTTGGTTACCAACATTCTTCAAAATATCTTCTTTTGTGTTTAACAGAAGAAAGAAACTCATACAGGTTTGGAACAACATGAAGGCGAGTAAATAATGACAGAATTATAATTTTTGGGTGAACTGCCTTTTTAAGCTCATTAGAAGCATTTTATGTACTCTAAATTAAATGATCGTTTTACATGTTCTGCTTAATTTTACACAATTACAGCTTGATTGGAAATGATATATAATAAAAATATTCTGTATTCAAGTGATATTTATGTTTTTGACATGAATTTAGATTTTTTTTTAGAAAACTTTATTAGAGGTAAAATTGTTTGACTGTAATCAAAATGTTACAAAAATAGATAAAAATTATGTTTCACACAACACATTCAAATGGTTTAAGTTTATTTACTTTTTGATTAGATTTGTATAGTTTAGATAAGAAATGTGATAATTAATTTTTCCATTTTCTATGGACTTTTTTTATTTTAAATTTGCCAGTCATATCTGCATATCAATATGCTACATGTACGTAGAGAAACTAAATAATACAGCATAGCCATTATTTAATCCAATATTTAATCCTATCAAATCTGATTTTTGGAAATGTTTCTTTCCATCTGGTCAGATTCCAGGTACTTTTTTCCATCCCTTGTTACTCTAAAGCACACTGTAAAGAATTGCTGTAATTTTTACAGTAAATATTTACAATAGATCACTGTATTTTGAAATTTACAGCATTACTGTATTTTGCTATGAATTGTGGGAACATGCTAAATAATTGCTGTAAATTTTACAGTAGTATCTAAGAATGTTTTTGCATTTTCCTATATATTCTAGGAACATGATTATGCAGTAAATTTTACAGGAGATCATGTATACATATATTCTTTTTTTTTTATAGAAGAAAACTGTTGCACAAGTTTTGAAATCCAGTTTTGGTACTCAGTCAACTGTAATAAATACAGCCTTTTTAACGAGTTATTTACACCATGTTGACTCTGACATATGATTATATAATGTACGCATCTATTAGTTTAAAACTGTTTGCTTTAAGAACACACATGATTAGGCGACTACATCGGCGTAGCGCGTGCGTGTGTATTTACTAATTCATGCCTCAGTTAAAACGTGAAATCCTGGTGCTTCCAGTAATTCTTTTACCAGTCATTAAGATCTTTCATTGTGTAACTGTTATTTTTATTTTGTGACGTTTCAAAAGGGATAAATATCTGTTCGATTCTATGCTACGTAATTTGCTTTTTGAGTCCAAAGTTACGATTAACTTTAACGTTAGCTGGGTAACTAACTTTTTTTTTTTCCATCTTGAAAGTGTGACCTGTCTGCCATATTACGTTACTATTACATTTCGATAGCTGTTCAGTATAAAATAAGTTTGAATTGTTGGTAGTAGTCACGTAAACTTTAAAACATTGCATTGTATACATCAATTTAAATTGTGTAGGTTTTATGTAACTCAGTAACGTTAGTGGTTAACTCCACTGCCAAGCCATTAACTAATTAGCACGTGTTTGTTCGATGGTGTTGCTGTAAGGATTTGTTTTTTAAGTTTTATCTTTGTTAATATCACTTATAAGGGTGCATGTAGTACTTTAGTTGTTCATTAGAAAGTACATTGGAAATTGCTGTGCACATGCTTTACTGCTACTTTGTTACTGAACATGTGGCTTGTCTGTGATTGTGTTACATCACTGTTTTCCATCTTTTTAAGGTATGTCCAAACAGTGAGGTGCATGCTGTTCTGTCAAAGTATCAAGAGGGAAAGTCTCTGGTCCTGTGCATCCTGCAACTCTTAATGGCCCATTTTAAAGAGAACAGAATCCCTTCTAATTGAAGCTGATGTAAGTAATATCATTTTGATTTTTAATGTCTTAAGTTTAACTGGTAATGCAAAATAGTATTATCTATTTTTTTTTTAGGTAGCAGCGACTGCAACCGACATGGAAAGAAATGGATTACCGGATTCACCCGCACTGATCTTTCAAGGTAATGTGTCTTACTTTCTGTCTCTATTATACACACTGTTCTTTGCTTTCTATTTCTATTATATTTCTATTTTTGCCACCTCTGTTCATGTATTCTACTTCACAGTTCTATTCTCACTCCTATATTCCTTCCATTTGTTATTGTCTCTGAACCACTCTCTCTCATTAGTAACCATGGTCTTCATTATCTTTTAGGTTATCAGTGTCTTTATTAGTTAACATGAACTACCCATAAACCATACTTTTACAACACTTATTAATCTATGTCCTTCTGTATTTCTTTTACAGGTGAATCCATGACCCCAAGCAAATGGATGTTGTCAGTCGTAAGGGAAGTTGTCTTTGGCCCATGTTCAGAGGCATTTGTTGAGGGCCTGGCAGCATTCTTTGCGACCTATTACAACTTAAACCTTGCTTATCAGGATGAAGCTGCATGCACCCTCGAATTTATTCAGAGGTATGTCAGAAACTCTTACTGAATATTTATTGTAGACATCCAAATTTCCATTACTTTTTTTAGGTTTACAGGTTTGGATTGCTTATCAGGATTAGATGTTTTTTGGAAAAGTTTTCAAACAGCAAAAAAATGCTGACTGCACACTGAATTGAGTACATGCAACCAAAGTCCAGCAAAAATATTTTACAAAAAAATCTAGTACAAAATATGCAAACAAATATAAAACTATACAAACAAAAATAAAATTATTAGAAAAAATAATAACGAAAATAACAGGAAAAACGGGCATATAAATAACAAATAAAAAGTCAATATAATAAGATAAATAAAAAAAATGATAATAATATAATTTAATAAAACAAATTATTTCTCACCTTTTTGCAGCATGTCGCAGCCATCAAAATCAATTTGTTTTCAATAAATACAATTAACTTGGTCAGTGAAACTATTGGAAATATTTTCTTTTGCCCTAACTCTTCAATAAATGAAATAATAAGGAAAATGTGATTTTAAAATGACACTTAAATTATATTCTTTGAGTATATGCAGTTTTGTTTTTTTGTTTTTTAATCTGATGTTGTGTTTTTTTTCACAGAGGAATTGTGGGCATTAACCTGGAAACTGGATCAAAAGTTGCTGGAAAAAGAGACAAGAAAATGAAAGCAATGAACCCACATGTATGCACACTGCTGCGAAAGCTAATGGACTTTGAATGGACTTTTTTTTTTTTTTTTTTTAAGTGTTCCAATGGAATAGTTAATGTACATGCAATGTCTTGCCCCTTCATGGATTTTGCAATTTAAAGGTAGGCACAGTTCAGACCCTTTCTTTTGTGTTTATTTAAACTAAGTTTATGAATGAAGTTCAGTCCCACTGTAGGGTTTTTATTTTATTTATTTATTTATTTTTCCCCCCAAGGCTAAAGCCTTTGGTTCAATGTGCAATCTCCATTTTTGTGTCTCCAAATATGTTTTGGAAAATGGTGTACATGTTAAATGAACATTATTGCACAATAAATTGTTAAATTTATGAAAACCTGTCATTTTGAAAGTTTTATTGTTCACATTACACATTCAATTGACAAAAAACACTACTGAAAATTACAGGAAAAAGTAGGTTTACACACTATCACAGCAGTGAAAAATCTCAACTAGTTAATTTAGTGAACTGAATTTCACAACAATGCCCTAATTTAATGTAAAATGTATGTAGAGCAGTGCAAGTTCACAGTTGCTCTTGTAATTTCACTCACATTTGTAAACATTGCTACTGTAATCTTACAGGAATAGCTGTAAAAAAAAAAACAATTTTACAGCATATTTATACAGCGGTGTGCTGTATTTTTACAGTACAATTGTAATTATTGATTTACAGTACTCTTGTAAATTTACAGTCTTACTGGCAACCAAAATTGCCAGTAAGTTACTGTAAATTTTACTGTAAATTTTTTACAGTGCAGGGGTGCCCAAGCTCGGTCCTGGAGGGCCGGTGTCCTGCAGAGTTTAGCTCCAACCCCAATTAAACACACCTGAACCAGCTAATCATGGTCATACTAGAAACTTCCAGGCAGGTTTGTTAAGGCAAGTTGGAGCTAAACTCTGCAGGACACCAGCCCTCCAGGACCGAGTTTGGGCACCCCTGCTCTAAAGTCAAGCAAAAATGCAGTGTAATAATCTTTAAGTTGGGTACACAAATAGGTGTTTATACTTCAAAACTAGCACATGACAGAAATGGGTAATAAACTCATCATAACCTTATATACAGTAAAATTACTAAAAAATCAACAGCAACAAGTAAATAAAATGCAGATGGTCAAGCAGTGCAACCATATTAATTATTCATCCTCCAGTGCATGCTGGTAAGAAGGTGAATGGGACTGAGCATCAAAATACTATGATATATATATATTTATTATCAAGCATTATTTACTTGATCTAGGGTTTGATTTTTATAGTATACCTACCAAATGCAGAACATCAGTCCTAAATGTTGGATTTGACAAGCAAATCTGAATTGTGTGGTGTTTGAACAAAACTCCCAAACACAGGCTGACCCACTGGACTTTGGTAATGGAGGTGCAGCAGTTTTTATTAAAAAATCAGAAACGTGACGCATGTGCGGCCACATGTGAAGAGCCATCACAAAGGTTAACGATAAACAACTAAACAAACAAACCAATACATATTGATTAGCTCACTCACATCCTGCTCCTCAGTTCATTAGTCACCTGAAAGGTCGTGTCCAGCAGCAAGGGATTGTGGGAATTTTGAGAACCTCACTGGCAAAGTGTCTTAGGGGAAACTCACTTCTGGGCCAACAATAAGTAATTAGCAGCAATTAGCGCCTGTGATTAACTGCCTCAGGTGAGGGAGAAAAAGGAAAGGGGAGGAGAGGTAAAAGAACAAGGGTGGAAGAGAAAGAGAGAGAGAGAGAGCTGTAGGTGTTAAACCTCAGAGAGAGTGTGCTGCATATTAAACAGACTGAAGATAGATAGATAGATAGATAGATAGATAGATAGATAGATAGTTAGATAGATAGATAGATAGATATAACGATAGATATAGACAGACAGATATATATAGATAGATAGATAGATAGATAGATAGATAGATAGATAGATAGATAGATAGATAGATAGATAGATAGATAGATAGATAGATAGATAGAGCACTCAGAGCAGATGATTTAACCCACACTCTCTCTGTTATCCGTTATCTGTGGATGATTGTGCTCTCATTGGATGACTTGTGCGTCCTGATAGCTCTGAGCACACACAAGTAAAATGGGATTGTAAGAAATTAATAAGAGAAATCTGAATATCCTGACAGGCCTGTTTTTCTCCTGCAGACGCTACACTGCTACACTGGATTTCCAACCAATGATTCAATTAGATGTAAATGGAGGTGATGTAAAGCGTATTGCTTCTTTCAGCACTGTCTGATCTCCACAGTCCAATCAAAATATGACAGATCCTCGGGAAACTATTCAGGACCTCTAGAGGGAAAACCATTCAGGTACAAAACACACAATATCACCAATGTAGAGGGCTGTTCTGCATTAATTCAGTTTAAAAACAGAATATCAGCAGTGTTTGCAAAAGCACTTCCAGTCTGAAGTTTGGAAAAAGTACGATTTATCAATGTTTTTGAAAGACGTCTCTTCTGCTCACCAAGGCTGCATTTATTTGATCAAAAATACAGTAAAAACAGTAAAACTATGAAATATTATTACAATTTAAAATACTGTTTCTATTTTAAGTTATCTTCTAAAATGTAATTTATTCCTGTGATGCAAAGCTGAATTTTCAGCATCATTACTCCAGTCTTCAGTGTCACATGATCCTTCAGAAATCATTCTATTGTGTATAGTTGTAAAGTTCACGTTCTTCCCTTTACAGGAGTGAAAGGGTTTGTGATCAGCATGAGTTGTCTGTGCCGCTGAGACTCTAATAGTGTCTTCAGGCCGGCCGAGGCCCTCAGAGAGCACAAAGAGAGGATTATGGGTAAAAGATAAGACTATCAGCGGCCATTAACCCTCACCTCCTCTCTCTTCAGCCACACACACACACACACACACACACACACACCTGAAAAAAACTGAAAAAAAAACTGAAAACACATTCTTAGACAGCAAAAATATATTGATGTATAAATATAAAAATATATTTTGCAAATCAAAATATATATGTTTTCAGCATTCTTATACAAAAATATATTTACAAATGTATCCCATAGAGCTAAATAAAGAAATAAATACTGGCCAGAATATATTTTAAACATGTTAAATATATGTTGTAAACATACTGAATATTTTTGAAATTGAAAATATATTTAGTTTCAATTTTCACATCCCAAAATATATTTCAAATCAACATGTATTCCCATATGTCAAAAAAGAGAGAACTGGATATGGATAAATGGTATATGTAGTTGTTTATCTGTGATCAGGTGACAGAGAATAATCACCATTATTTCCTGCAGAGAGAGACACTTCTGACCTTCAGCCCTGATCTTTGCCTTAGATTTTATTTCTGTCCTGAAGATTTTTCATATCTCTAGAATATTGAATGTTATGATGCATTGGCTGTTTTATCAAACAAATAAAGATTCAGGGATTTTCCTCAAGAAGAAAATAGAAAGCATTCAGTTTCTCTTCATCAAAGATGACGACTGTCCTCCAAATCCTAAATCAAATTTAAAATCTTGTAAGTGCAAAACAACAAAGTGTAGGCTTTTATTATTAGCTCTAAAAAGGGGAATATTTATGACGAATTATAACTGGTTATGATTCATAATAAATATTTAGATTATATCTTCGAATGAACTGTAGCAGAATCAATATTACAATTATTTGATCTGTCCGTCCACCGAGCAGACAATATAATCATTAATCCATTCAAGGAATTTTATTTTCCTGGCCACGGAAGCAATAATCTGTCCTTCTTTGTGCAGTGCTAGCAGTAATTTAGCAAAATGTAGCAAGGGTTCACACATTCATTGACTTCGAATTGTGAGCAGCAAACAGAGACAATCCGTTGTGAATATAAGGGATTTAATAAATGAAACTATATCTAACATATAACTACCTAAAAC
>JADLZN010009084.1:71113-97285 GCA_018155175.1 Sinocyclocheilus anophthalmus
TTACTTGCATTGGTTTCGATTGTTGAACAAGAGTCCTGATGCGGTAGACAACGGAGGTCTTTGATGAGTTCTTTAGGAGTGAGCTGGAAGTTTACTTCTGGTTCTTCTGAAGATAGGAAAGTCCACAGCGAATCGAAGTTACTTGAAGATAAAAACTTCCGAAAAACAAACTCAAGAGGAGAGTCTTGAGAGTCTTAGTCTGTCGTCCCAAAAGAAGAGGTTTTTCTGAGCAAAGATCATTTCGGGCTAATGACTTTTGAGGGTTCCTATTCACCCCCAACTTTGGGTGGAATAGCCAATACCAGGCGTGAATTTTTTGAGCGGGAGAAGTTTCCTTTGTTCCCTTCGTGGCTCATTTGCATGTTTTATGGCCGTTCTGGAATTTCTGTAGTTTTAACCCAAAATATAGTACAAATCGTATGATGCGTTTCACAATCACATACTGTACATCATTGTTTGAGGAATAAAGAGCAGATAATATTGATACCAAGAAAGAAACATTTAGAATATATTAAACCAGAGATACATCCATACACCTGAATATCAGCGTTTAGGGCTTAACTAATTCAAATAACGAGTGGTAACTCAGCTAATCTAATAGGGAAATGTACAAACAACACATGCAATATACCAGATATATTTGTAACTTTATTAATTTGTAATTAATTATTGTCTAAATAGAGTAAGGTCTTATACGTGTTTGTGTTTGTGTGTGTGTGTGATGTGAGCCTGTTGTAGTTTGCTGGTCAGCCAGGCCCATCGGCGCCTGGCAACGGGGGGGGTCATTTACTTGTCTTTGGAAACTGTTTGAAGTCAGACGGGGAGATGCGAGTGGTGGAGCTGTTCAACATCTCCTTGATAGTGAGAGGAACCATTTGGCAATTTAGCTCCCATATAAATGTAAAGTCTGTGACCAGGACTGTAATTTATATGCAAATGTCAAAGGCTAAAAGGGGTCTCTTAAGCCATAAACCCCAAAGACCATGCATGATTCTACGCAGATGCTACACCGTGGACAAAGCGGAGTCCAGCCCGGGGTCGTCACATGTGGTTCCTCATCCCGCCGCATACTCTAGGCCGCTGTGTGTTTCGTTGTTAAAGCTAAACTACTTTGTTTGCCTTCCAAAAGAGGACGCGACTAGAAATCAGTTAAGTTGTATTTACAACACTGTTCCGGAACAGTTCAACCCAAATATTCAGATGTGTGCAGCGCATTTTATAGAGGACTGTTTACTGATCCTGGAAGAGTAGACTACAATGCCAGCTGTTCTGGCTCACAGACTGTAAGTAAGTTTTTTATATTTAAAGGATTTGCCACTGACGATTCAAACGCGAGTTTTGAGCAGTGTAGAGTAGTGCTTGTTGTTTGTCATTTCTCCGATCACAAATGCATACATTGTTTTATGTTTACGCGGCGCGGCGCGGCGCGGCGCGATGCAACGCGTAAAAAGACAGTATAAGTCTTTATAATCCGTAATTATGTCCCCACTAAATGCAAAGAATGCCTTGTTTGTAATGGGTTTTATGTTTTTGTCTTGTCGCTCCGTCCGGGACACACCATCACAGTATGGTAAGAAGCATAACATTTCCGTCACACGCTTCAGGCATTCGGCCAATCACAACGCACTGGATAACTGGCCAATCAGAGCACACCTCGCTTTTCAGACCGATGAGCTTTGTAAAAATCGATGCGTTTCAGAAAGGCGGGGCATAGAGGAGAAACAGTAATGTACAGTAATGTGGAAAATAATGGTGTTTTTTTTTAACCTTAAACCACATAAAAACATTTCATTACACCAATACAACCAAAATAAGTTCTTTTTAGCAACATCATATGACCCTTTCAATTGACTCCGGTGACTAATGTGACTTATATTTTTAATATATTGTATATTATAAATATTTTTACTTCCTCAGAGATGATGAGAATTTTTTGTTCTTTGAACTGTATTGATCCTAATAATTAACTGAGTTGGTTTGATTTCAAATTTCCAGGATCATATATGAAAAATATATGAAAATTTGTGAATCAGTTAAGGTTTTGCTGTTTGAGGCATATTTGTAGTAATTTTTCATGTTTTATGTGTTTTCACTTTGCATTTGAGAGATGTTTGAGTATATTGGTAATGACGATTTCAGCCCTACAAAACAATCTAATGTAACTTTTCCAATGGGCAGGGGCGGTGGGCCTGAAATTGATCACAATGGGAGAGTGTCTGACATTACATCTCGTTGTTATGGGAGAGGGAGAGCGTTAACTAATGTGGGTCGCGACTATATGCACACAGTTGATTCAGCAATCGGTGCTTCTGTAGGCCGAACAGCTAGCTCCACCCCAATCACACGCCCAGATACTGAACGTGTAATTTCTCCCGAGGCATTAGGGAGGCATTAATATTGCGCACAAGCCCAGCCCAGTACAGGCTAATCCTCCTTGCCAGTCTCAGCACTCCAGTGAGGGTATTGATGCATCTAGTCTGAAGGTGATAGTTCAGCAAGATTCAGCACCTCCACCATTCTTCAGGGGCGATAAGAGTGATTCATTTACTGTCCATGAATGGGAGGATATGATGGGAGAAAATATGATGTGCAGTTATTTAAGCAGAATGAAATGTAAAACGTAAACTAATGTTTCTGATCTCATCATGAGCAGACTGGCTGGAAAAGCGAGAGATGTTGTCAAGGTGTCCCTACGAAGCCGCCCTGAACTGAATGCCAATGAACTTCCATGTGTGGTGTTTGATATACTGAAATGCAACTTCGATGAGTTGGCTTACTCAAATATGCCTATGGCTGATTTCTATAATGCTGTCCCAAGAGCAGATGAAAGTCTCATGGATTACTGGATACGTCTTAAAAAGGCAATAGATGTTGCTGATGAGTGCTTGCGCAGATGTAATAAGAGCATTGAGGATCCCGCTGCAGAAGCTGTCATGATGTTTCTTTCGCATTGTCCAGACCCAAGTCTTGCTATGTCTTTTCAGTTTAAACCAGCTGAGAAGTGGCGTGCCGCTGAGGTCCAGGAGCGATTGGATAGTCATCAGAGGGACCTAAAGAGAGTTTCATCGAGGACGCAGCACACAGTGTCTTTTTCGGCTTGCAACCAGTGTACTGTTACGACATGCCCCAATTCTGTGTCCAGTTCTCCTCAGCAGCCTGCTTCCACGCCAGCCCAGTCTTTGCCTCCTGTAAATCATCTTAATCCTAATGCTGTTCCTTTCTCTCCAGACACCAGTCTTCAACATATGGTTGGCATGATGGATATGCCTCTGCATGTAGGGTCTGTAGATCCAAGGAACACACTACGTACTCACATTGTAGACGTCACAGGCTATGTCGTCACTGTCTCAGTCCTGGCCACTTTAAGAGTGACTGTCCCAAAGCAGCATGCCCTGCGACTCCCTCAGATACTGCTCAGTTAAACTGAATAGCCCATGTGATGAGAGGGGTAACATGGGAAATTTTAATGAAAATTCCCTCACAGAAGCAGCAGATGTGCAAAATGTTTTCGTGAACAGCTGCAATACATTGCCAGAAGACAAAACTGTTTTATATGTGGGGTCTCAGAGAGTTGATGGGGCAAGTGAGTTGTTTTATGCTCCTGTGACAATTTGTGGCCGTTACACATTAAAGGGGTTACTGGGTTCTGGTAGTATGTCCTGCACGCTTAGTGAAGAGGGTGAGTCCAAGCTGCAAGCTGATGGTATTCTTCCACATCCTCAAGCGATTCCAAGTAATGTCATTCTGGTTGACTGTGGTGGCCTTGCAATTCAGCCAAAGTGTACATACGACTTGGAGATTGAAGTCTATGGATTTAAGTTTGTCGTTCCAACTCTTGTAGTGCCTGGACAAAGGGACGAGTTCATAATTGGAAGCAACATGATCAAATGCATTCTACAGAAGATGAAATCTCATGACAAGTACTGGGAACTTGTTTCCTGCAGTAACATTAATCCTGAGTGTGAGCAATTCCTCAAGCTTCTGAGCTGCATCTCCCGATGGTCTGGCCCTCAGCAGCCTGATAAACTTGGTACTGTGGAACTCTGTCAGGCAGTCACTCTACTTCCCGGCCCTTATTCTGTGCCTCTAGACATGAGTATCTTGTTTGGGGGAAATTGCCCGCAAATGTCCCTGTTTCCCCGGGAAGCACTGTAATTGTTGAGCTAAAAACATTTTTGTTGGACGAGTAGTAACACCAATTTGGTGTGATCGATGGGTGCCAATGAAGATACTTAACCCTAATCCAACATCAGTGACACTGTCAGTGAGTATGCATCGCCTTTAGTGATGGTCTGGAAAACAGATGGTAATCTGAGGGTTTGTACCGATTTCCGCTGGCTCAATGCTAAAACCATCGAAGACGCCCACCCTTTACCACATCAAGCTGACTGTCTTGTAGACTTAGGAGGCAATGCCCTTTACAGCACCATGGACTTATACCTGCTGGTGAAGACAAGGCGAGACCAATAGCGTTTGCTATCAAGGCTTTGAACCGCAGAAAATAACCAAATATAAATATAACCATGACAACCCCAGATTCGAATTCTTGTTCTCTTAAAATTGGCAGTGGTGTGACAAGTAAATCCTCCTTTTGGCTTAAAGGCCATAAGTGCACCGTGTGGCAGATAATAATCCGCTTACCAACAGCATGACCAAGCCGAATTGCTGCATGTGAGCGCGTGGGGGGTCTCAACTGCTCCATATTCTTTTGAGACAATATTTTCCTGGAACTCAACGTGGTGGCGGACAACCTTCAGTAGCATCCCTTTGGGCGGCCAGTGCTTAGGCGGCTTCTGTCAGAAGCCCTATTCTGAACTTGTTGAAAAGTGCACAGTGTTGGGAAGGAAAGTGGCAAGAAGTGTTTTCCGCTTCCCTGCCAACCGCAAACTTAAGATCATGTTCCACATGACTTCGTTCTGAATACATCTTGGCTCTGACTATGACAGGTTCTTCGGCATCAGTATCTGTGCTCTGCTGTTTGAATTGAACAGGATCCGAATGTAAGAGCACCTCATTCACTGAACTCTTAACCAACTCTGTTTAATCGATGGTTATGTGACGAATGACAGTGTTCAATTTTCCTAGTTCTCCGCTGAACCCCGACTTACACGGTAACACTCATCAAAAAGATCCCCTGTCTTTGTCCAGAGTGGTGTGTATAGTGTTCAGAAAGCTTTGGTAGCCCGGGATGGCAACGGCGGTATCTGCCCGCATGTCTTTTAGTCACGTGCCCGCTTGTTTCAGGATTAGACTTGTCGTTAATACTATGCATCCAACCAGGAGAGGTCGCCACTATTTGCCATCCTGTGGCACTCTCATATAGTATAAACATTCCTTAACGACATTAGTGCATCAGCATCATGCCTGCTCAATGAGAATGGACCGTTCGACCATTAAATCTATTCTGTAACATATATGTTCAAATGGTCTGCATTTGCCCCCCATATGTTTAAGTGTAATCTGTATTTCTGGGTGTTTAGCGCTACTCGCTCTGTGTTCCTCCATCACACCCCACCCTTGTCTTTCCCAAACACGGGATGCCATAGAGTTGGCCCCATCTTGCCTATTCTCAAATTTGCAACGTGGTGTAACTAAATTCATATGGCACATCTCTTGTGCTTCTTTTGCCTCCACTCTAATGCAAAGGACAGAAATTTTTGCACTGGACTATGTTCTTATTAGTGTTTCCGCGGGTCCTTAAAATATCTTCAGTTAAATTGTTTAAATTTTACGCCCAAAGGGGCGAGCAAGCCTCCTTAAATGTACCACAAAAATGGTCTTCTGGGGATTGGAAAGAACCAGAATTACATATGGATTAATAGACGATTAACATTCAAAAGCTACATTTCACGATAAACGTGAGCACGGCACGTCAGCTTTTGTTACTGCGGTTACGGCAGTTCTGAAAGTGAAACCTGCTGGCAGACAACGAATTTGCTTTTTCCATTAGCCCATCTGCTATTTTTGCTACATATTTTTAAATGTGAACCAGTGGATGACAAAAAGCTAATGCATTATAAAAATCTAAACAATTAAGACACTTAAGATCTTTTTATATGTTGTTTAATTAATATAATAATCGATTGATATTGTTTAAAATAATAATTGATACTTTTGACTCATCCCTTTTCTAAAATTGTAAGGCGTGAAATGTGAAGTGCATGTCTTAAAAAGGTCTTAAAAAGCCTTAAATTTGATTTTAAAAAATCCTGCAGATACAGGTTATGTTATGGTACCATTTGGAATAACTTTTTTTTTTATTTTTTTTTTTTATTAAGCCCTTTTTAACTGTCCTTTTAAGTTGTTTTGAGAATGTTCTGTAGGCTACAAATAAAAAAAGCACCTCTGTATATGTGTTTGTTGCAAATTTACAGACAATGCAACTGAAATGTTTACATTGGCTTGTCGGGGTAATATTTCTGTCCACTGACAACAAAGTTTTCCTTCTGAATTAACATAACTGCACAAGTTTTATACTTAATAAAATCTTTAAAAACAAATGACTTAGTTATTACGTTAATTTCCTTCAATAAAAGGAAACTGAGTATACGGTGTAAGTGTGTGGACGTGCTTAATCTGGCCCCTTGGTATAAAGGAGAAAAAGTGCTGGCCCTCGTCACTATCAAAGTTGCCCATCCCTGGTGTAGACCATCAGACGTGAATGTCCAATGAAAACTTGTATGTGTTGTCGGATTTCCCTCTGAGCAGTGTGAGCACTTTTCAGTGAGCGTCATGGAATCCTGGTTTACAGTAGCATTAAAATCCCCTTCACCAAGACCATCGAGATTTCAATTCATTTTGCCCGAATCCTTAAAATGTCAAGCACTTTCTGGCATTCACGACCTGGCTGGTCATCAAGGGCAGCCACGCACTTTGTCTTTGGCCCGTCAGGTTTTTCTGGCTTGATATGGAGCGTGATGTGCGTGATTATGTGAAGAAGTGTCCCAGGTGTGTCTTCAGCAAAACTCCAGAGCTTGCAGCGAGAGCCGCCTTGGAGAGTATTGAAACCACAGCCCCATTGGAGCTCATTTGCATCGACTTCTGGTCTGCTGAGGATCGACACAATAAATCTGTGGATGTTTTGGTAATCACGGATCACTTCACAAAGCTGGCACATGCCGTGTCAAGACCAAACAGCAAAAACTGTGGCCAAGAAACTGTGGGATGGCTTCTTCTGTGTCTATGGATTTCCCCAACGCATCCATTCTGACCAGGGGGCTTCATTTGAGAGTGAGCTGATCGCTGAGCTTTTCAAACTGGCTGGCATCGACAAGTCAAGAACCACCCCCTACCACCCGATGGGGAATGGTGGTACTGAAAGATTCAACAGGACATTAGGTAACATGCTGAGGTCCCTTCCACCTAGACCTAAGCAGAAGTGGCCGCAGTTGGTACAGACCATGACGTTTGTGTACAACTGTACAGCACGTGAAACAACAGGTTTTGCCCCTTTTTACTTAATGTTTGGCAGAGTACCATGGTTGCCAGTTGACCTTATGTTCCAGAGTGTTCTGTAGGACAAATCGGTTTGTGACTATCACCAGTATGTTGCATCGTTCATCAGTGACCTCCAGTCTGCTATGTCAGTGGCGTAGAAGAATTCTGTTCAAGAACAAAAACACCAGTCCATCCAGTACAACAAAAGAGTTAAAAGCCTTCCTCTAGCCATTGGTGACCAGGTGCTTGTGGCTAACAAGGGTTGTAGGGGGAAACGAAAACTTGCTGACAGATGGGAGCCTGTTGTATACACTGTTGTTGCCTCAAAGCCTTCCATACACGTCTATAGGATCTGTGACAGAGCTGGTAATGAGCGAACAGTACATCGCAATCTTCTTTTGCAAGTGAACTTCCTCCCTTTGCCTGATACAGACTCAGATGGTTCTGGTCGAGAGGATGCTGGAACCACCTACCTGCAGTGTCCCTTCACAGTCTGATCCAACATGCTCTGGCGGTCTAACTGCCCAGACCCACTGTGACACTTCCTCCTGCATTGATGAGATTGAGTATACAAAGCCTGCAGATGAGCAGCATGAAATGAAGGACCTCTCACTAGCTGGCTCTATGTCCAACATCTCCAATGTAGCTACACGCGATGATGACCGCACTGCTTCATGGGTACATTCTCAGTTGCCCTGCCAACAGGAGCCAAATTCACATCTTGCTGTGCCAGTGGCCGATGACAATACTGTGGCTGGTGCTGGTGCTGACCCTTCTCCCCAAAATCCTGTCTCTGACAGTGTACCTGTTATGCAAGATCCTGTAGCTGATTTAAATACAGCTGATCGTTATTCTACCAGGTTTGGGAGAGTTATCAGACCAGTACGTAGACTTATTGAATCTATGGTTCAACTTGAAACTCTGTTAGGTTATGATTCTGGGTCTACAGTTATTCATGTTTGAATTTCAAGTTTGCTCGAAGTACATTCAATTTTTTGGAACTTCCTTTGTTCTTTTGTTTTTTTTGCTTTTTTCGAATGAAATTGCCTTAATTGTGTAGGTGTCTAAGTTACAAGGTGTTATTGGCACCTTACAAGTAGTGGTCGACCGATATTGGTTTTTTGACAATCGATGCCGATATCTTGGAAAGCCGAGTGGCCGATATAATTGTATTTATTTTAATATTTAAGAAATTTGAAATCATTTGAAAATGGGTTAAAAAATAAATTTGTAAAATAAACATACTTATACTTAGATGACAAAGTATTTTCCACAAATAAATAAATATTTAATAAAAATATAATTCAAAAGGAAGTAAACACTAACTAGCAGGGCACTCAGTATTCTGGGATGTTTGTGTGCATTAATCATATTTTTTTCAAGTAAATCCAAGGTAACACTCATTTTACAAACAGCACAGTGAAAATGACATTGATATGACAGTGGGCAAATGCATAAAGCGCAGCATAATTTGAAATCACAATTTAATGTTTAAAGCATTTCAATTGCACAGCACCGCAAGTCAGCGCAGAGAACCCTGATCAAATGCCATGATACAATGCAACACTTCACAAGATTCTCACAACTGATTTGACTAAGTTGCAAGGTTTTGGTGAAATTAAAATTTTCATTAGTCCATTCAAAATTTGTTTAATTATGTACGCGTATTTGCTGAATGCTGTACCAGCAAACAAGGAAGTATTTATGTTTGCCACTCTATTACTATAATTATAAAAGCAATCGTTATAATACTTTTTGTATACATTTTATTTCCTTTGTTTAACAGTCCTATCGGGTTATTAGACAGACTTCTATCCATATTAGACAGAACTACGACGACGGCGAACAAGAGGGAGAATGTGAGCAGTGTGAGCTCAGGCGCTGCCGCTCTCAGCGCCGTCCAAATAAAAGTCCCCTCTCGAACGCATCGGCCAAACAGACAAACTTATCGACCGATGCCGATATTTGAAAATGGTCGACCACTACTTATGAGTCTATAGAATGTGATGAAATTTGGCCAATTTCAAAACATTTTTATCCTTTTATTGGGTAGCATTTGATTGCTGACTGTATTCACTGATTAGAGTGTGGACCATGTAATTCTTATGACCAGTGTACGAAGTTTTTCATGTTCTCAGAATTTTGTGTAATTCTAGGGGGGTGAGTGTAACAGGTATGGAAAGTAATGTTCATTTCATATGTAGGATTACAAAAATGTTCACGATGTATACCTGAAATGCCTGTCTGTGTGTGTGCACCTTCCCCTTTAAATTTCTGACAGCATCGTTAATCTTAATTTCCTGTCTTTGCACCTTTTCCCTTTCTGCACTGTCTCTGCATGGGAGAGGTGGGTTTTTAATTAGCTCTGATTAATCTAATTTCATCTTTGCTTAAAATCACTTTTATACTCTGTTTAAATCATATTTGTGACATTATTTTAGTGTATATTTGATTATTTCTGGTTTTTCACTAAGTTTGATCAGATTTCTGTATCGATGCACTTGAAGTACGTGCTAATTGCGTTGCACTTTACATTAATTTAACAAAAGGACAAGAAGGGCGAAAACACACTGTAAGACTGTTTTGTGTTTTATCAGGTATGCTGTTTTGTCACTCATTGTTAAATTAATTTTGTATGAAAGTTTTATACCATTTCCTCTTCCCTTTCTGTCTCTGCATGGGAGAGAAAGGACAAGAAGGGCGAAAACACACTGTAAAGACTGTTTTGTGTTTTATCAGAGTAACCGAAGAAGAGTCGAACCGTCAGCTGATCCTGGTTACAACATTGAGGGAAAAAAACACACAACACAGGTTACATTGAAAAAATGTTTAATGAAATCGATCAATTAGAGTTTAAAAAAACATCAATACTTATTGCTGTTTTTATGTTGAATGTGAAGAATGACAGGTTCGATGCCACAAGACTTTTTATTTTATTTTATTCATTTTATTTTTTATATTATTTTTTAAATGCCGCTGTAGGCTATTTGTACTGCATGCGAACACAATCTTGGCACAGAAGCCCAAAAAACAAACAAACAAACAAAAATAAAATACTAAGATATTTTGAAATTATTCTTAATTAACTAGTATTTTCTGAGTCAGTGTCACAAGATGAATTTGACGATCCTGACTCGCCATCTCCTCAGGACGCACGCCTTTAGAGAGAAATACATCTTTACGGATTAGCCTACATAATGAAGGAGTTTTTGTTTTCTATTTGAATTGTTTCGTTTCAAAATATTTAAAGCATTCTATTAGATATATCTATCACGTCTGTGAGGAGGCAAGTATTCCGCTATTTCGGATCATCATTGTGAATCGACCATCAAGCAACAGAAAGTTCATACCTGTTTTTTTCCCTAATTATTTTAACCAAAGCAAGTTTTTTGTTGATATTGTTTGGCGAGTGCACACAATAACAGTAGACCCTTTAACATTTCCGAATGATGTAATTACACTCATGAGCAAAATGCGCGTATGTTAAGTCGCCCTCCCTCTTAAGAAACATGCAGTGATTTTTCCCGCGCCGGGCACTTCATGTTCTGCAGAGCACACTTAAGTTTCCACTCTCCGCACAAACGGCTGTGTCAAATGCGTCTAACAGCACACATTTATCTAGGTTACTTTTTTTTATTAATATTGTGAATTGCATGAAGTGTTTTATATCTATAGATTTTATTTTAGGCAAGCCATGATGTTTTGAGAAGGCTAAATTGATCAAACATATAGGTTATGATCAATTCACTGTCTGCCGCTGGTCGCTTGGTCGTTACTTTAAAAAACAACAACTTGAATTTAACAAACATAAAATGTTCCAAATATATTTCTAAATTACATTAATGAAGAAACGAAAAGAAATATAACCACTTTGCCATTAAAACAAACCTGAACTATTTTAATGGCTGCAACAGCAGCTGTGTAATGGGGGAAGAGAGAGAGAGAAAAGACACAGGCTCGGGTCAGACTCGGGCCAGGGATATTCTGATAAGCTGTCGGAAGGGCCGGCCCCGTGCAGGGCTCTATTCATTCCCTCGTTTCAATTAAAGTTTCCCCCTCGGCTCAGCGGGCCCATATGCACCTGCCTACAAGACGCTACGCCCCTGCTTCTGTGTGTTGACCTGATCGTCACTCTTTTCTGTGTTAAACACAATCTACCAAATATAGACAACTTAATTTTAATGAAAAAAACAAATGAAAAAATATATAATCAATGTATGACAAAAATACTATTATAAACCAGGTTAGTGGATAATTTAGAAGCAAAAGTTATTCTAGAAAATCATGAGTGCACAATTGTATAAAATCTAAACATTTAGTGAAATAACATTATTTAGTGGGGAACAAATAAAAGTGAAAAGGTGTAGAACTAAATCTGGTAAAATGTTACACATTGTTTTTTGTATTGTTTCAAAATACATTAATGAAAACAAGTAAATGTATATAAACTATCAAATTAAAATACATTTATTTTAAATGTATAGCACAGTAATGAAGGGCAGCAACATGATAGAATAGATTATTAATAGCTTTTCTTTTACTGTCCTATCATAGGACAGAACAAGAAACGCTATAAATAACCTTTCATTGCTGCAAAAGTATTATAATATGAAAAGCTCCAATACAGAGCGGCACAAAGCGCTTATGCGCATCCTGTGCGCAGAATGATGCGCTTGAAGCAAGACGGAGTCACCGCGTGCAGCGCTCCGCAAAGAGAATTTCAAAGCATAAAAGAAAGAGAAATTGATGCATAGTTTATAAAATCTGTGCGATAGTTTGAGCCTTTTCATTTAACAGTTTTAAATTTCAGTTACTATGCGCTCTTGGAGAGAGTTTCATCGTCTTTACTGTCGTAACCAAACGTGACACGCAGTTTGAACGCTGAATGGAGGATGACAGACAGCTGCAGCAGAGAGAAGAGTTTATGTGAACTTGAATTTAATGGCTTAAATATTCATCTGTACCTCACATTAAACTATGGAACAGCTTCAGAACACTTGGACTTTGACTTTATGGTGCTTTATACTGTTTTTGTGCTTTCGTGGGGCTCTGTATTTTAAAAAAAGTATTTAGTTACTTCTTGTAGTACATCCATCTTTCATACACAAGTGGGGATTAAATGCATTTTTAAATATGGAGATAGTATGTTAAAAGAATATTTTAGATCATATTCATGGTGTCCCCTCGTGTTGTTCGAAACCCGTAAGACCTTCGTTCATCTTCGGAACACAATTTAAGATATTTTTGATTAAATATGAGGGCTCTCTGACCCTCCCATAGACAGCAAGGTAACTACCACGTTCAAGGTCCAGAAAAGTACCAAGATGATCGACAAAGTAGTCTGTGTGACATCAGTGGTTCAACTGTAAAGTTACGAAGCTACGAGAATACTTTTTTGCGCACAAGAAAACAAAAATAACGACTTTATTCCACACTTTCTTCTCTACTGCGTCACTTGTGGACGGGCGTTCATGACAGTATCATGAAGCAAGCATGTGGTGGCGCTGACCCAGATCTGGCGTAATGACGTCATCAGGCCATATTTCATCAAAAATATCTTAAATTGTGTTCCGAAGATGAACGAAGGTCTTACGGGTTTCGAACAACACGAGGGTGAGTAATTAATGACAGAATTTTCATTTTTGGGTGAACTAACCCTTTAACCAATAAGTGAGGTAAACAGCTGCCCCATATAATATTGGCAAAAAAGATTTGGCAAACAATCCAGTGCATATTTTTTGTTTGCATTGTGGAGAGCATCAAACATTAATATTTTCAACATGTTTTTACAGCAATGAGCCAGTCACAGACATATCTGTTGATTTTTTTGAACACACTGTTCAATCAGAGGTGTTTAAGTTAGAATCCACTTTGAAATGCTGCAGTTTTATTTAGTGCTGAGTTCTGTGTGCTTGTGAATTCTCTCATTAGACAAAGTGTTTGTAAATAAGAGATTTATTGTGTAGTGTAGAAATTCATTGATCATAATTGAACTTCTCCAGATTGCATTTTAACTTAAATGAGTGACAGCTTTTTGCACACTTACATAGTATATAATCCATTTGGAATTTGAATAAAATGATTTTACATGCTGCCAATAGGACAGGACGACTTACACGCTGCAGAGTTTTGGAAGTCACATCTGCACATAAATGCGAGATTCACTCTCAATCAAAATGGATGGGTCAAAAATAAGTCAAACTAAGGCTAGAGCACCCTCATTAATTTCAGAAACACCCACAGTGTTGTGATTCTGGAATGGGGCTTGTCGGTAAATGCCAAATAATTCATTATAAATAATAAAATGATTATAGTTTTAAATTAAGGTAAGAATAATTGAGTTAAGTATTGCTTGCTCATTTGACAACTGTCTGAATGTCTCACAATATTATTCATTAAGATAGAAGAACACATAGTTGGTGTTAGAACCCCACAGTTGAATTTTCTTACGGCCTCCAAATCATTAAGTCTGACCCTGATTAATAAATCGGATATTTGAAGTCTAAACTATGTTCTCACCTAAAAAAACTCTTAAAATTACATTCTATGACACAGCAATATTAGTAGGCTATTTTTAAAACTGTAGTGGGTTTGGTCCTCTGCCATGATACTCACTTTGAGAAATGCTGCAGTGATACAAATGGTGAAACGGTTCCAGTGGCAATACTGGTAGAATATCTCATGACTGGAAAGACCTCTTAGCTAATCAGACTTGAGGACCAGAAAGAACTGTTGTATATATTTTTTTCTAGTCAACAGTGCTAGGGGATCTAAACTTGCTATGGAATCAGTACAGGAACAATGTTAGTAGGTCACCACTTAAACCACACATAGGTAGAACAATCTTAATATAGTGACAAAACAGACTAGTCATAAAGTAAGGTTTATACATTAAGCACAAAACCTAACAAACATGTACATAAAGAATCAAGAAAATAAAATCTATAGAATAAGAAAGTTATGGCAAAATAGAAATACAAAATTAGAATTTAAAACCAATTAAATTAGAAGACATAACATGAACAACTGAAAACAATACAATAAATAGTGGAATACATAACAGAGGAAGAAAGACAGAGTTTAAATTCGAATTCCAAAAACTATTACATTAGAATTCCAAAACTATAGAGTAACGCACTAAATTGGGATTTTCTTCTTTATATTAATACAACACTCCTTTGCAAAATCAAGAAATAAGATGAATTCTGAAGCATGTGAAAAGAGGATAAATAACGAATAGCCAACATACGTTCAGCAGGTGATGTAATACGCATTCAAATAAACAACAATAAAGATAACATATGAAATCAGAAATCGTTCCTCTGTTAGCGGTCATGTCATAAAGTTTTTGCAATAGCAAAAATAAACCACATAAATCTGCTTGCTAGTTGTGTACGCAAAAAAAAAAAAAAAAACCGCTGTTTGACTTGGCCGACACCTTTCGCATATCCAAAACTGCTTTACATCCTCGACGTCACGTAATCCAATCCACAGAGCCAAGAATAATCTGAGTGGAAACTGATAATATTGCTTTTGTAATTTAGACGTCATTGTCCTTTCATATGCAGATATGTGAGCTGACTAAAATGTCTGGCTAGACATTTAATAGCTACAACCCAATAATAGTACAATGCTATTCACCGTCCATACGGGGGTTAATATAAATCAATGAGTTGAAAGATTTAAATATAGCCTACATTCACATTTTATAATTTATGCAACATAGCCTATGTAAACAAATAGGCTATGTGAATATATTTAGACGAAATACTTGATACGTTGATACGTTGGTTCAGCGGAAGCAGTTAGTGATCTCGGATGACTTGGCTACATATCCTATTTTGTTAACCATTTGAGAACGCATTTTTTTTCTCATTCAGCTCGTTTTTAATTTAAATATTATCATTACCCTCCTGACCTGAAAACAAATTTTAAACAACATTCATTTATTGTGACGCAACAGTGCGCAGTGAGATATTTGGAAATAGCGATGCAAAATTAGCTAGAAAGTGGAACATAAGATAAAAACATAAATTAAATATATGAAAAGGTAGTAGTCTATATAAAGTACACAAACCAACTAATTCAACCAGTAATATCAACATAAACCAATAAAAATGAATGGTTTTGTTAAATAATAATAATAATAATAATAAACAAACGACAATGCTATTGGCAATGAATTTATAGGCAGGTTAAGTGATCTGCACTCTCCCCTAATGAAACACAGTGAAATATTTGTTCAAATTATTTTATTTTAACTCGAAATGTTTCATTTAATCATAAATCGCCATCTGATCATGCATATTTCCAAACCTAGATGTATTTGCTGTGGGACTGTTGGTGTACAAACTGTCAAACCCGCGTAATAATACGATGATACAAATTATTCGATTCTTTGCAACAAATCACAGTTATCCCTGCTTTTTAATAAGACAGGCAGATTTCAGAAAACTAAAAATTTGAAAATGTTATCTTAATGGTAGCCTACTGCGATGAAAAAAACATAATTCCGATGTGCAATCAGGCTTAAACCGATGCATGAAAAAGACCTGCTGTAGCCTATATTATTTGCTATACGTAAAAGTAGTTAGTTAAAAAGTCGTTTCCAAAACGTATTTAACAAAATTGTTGCATTCTCGATTCAACAAATATTATGCTGTTTATAGTTTGTTTACAAGTCTTTTTCACGCAACTCACTCAAATAATAGGCGTTTGTAAATGTGACAGGGAGGTGCGGCCAGAGTGGTGAGAACATGAGGGAAAAGTTCCACCCTCACTAAGGAAAACAAAAGTTTGAGTTAAAACATGGTCACGACGTGCATTCAGCTGCAGCACCCATATGGATTAATTCTCACTGCACAAGAGATCTGAGAGTGGATACAATATACTGGGCAATGTACTGGAAAAATGAACAAACCACATCGAAGGAAAGTCCAAGCAAGAGCACTGTAAGTGTCACATGAATTGCTTATACTTTTGAAATGTCTTATTGTGCATTTTATTTTTTATTTCCTGTCATTTTAATTTCTTGTTTTATTAACGAATCCTTATGTGATCTCCATATTTTGGAAGATTTTAATTAATAAAAATGATCAAAATATATTTATTCCTCTTTATCAGCGAGAACCGAAACAGCCTTCACTTCTGAATTACGGTACCATCATCAGCTGCGCCTCAGGCAACGCCTGTGTGCAATTAATTTAAATTAAGTAATCGGGGGATTTGTTTTCTTATTTGTCACGGTGGCAGTTGTTTTTTCTAAAGAGAGTTTGGAAATACTTTAAAAGGGTTTAGAAAGAAAGAGAGTCACTTTGGAAAGCAACATATAAGGGTAAACAAGCCCTTGAAGGCGACAGAAAACCAGTTAATATCTACCTGAGTTTCAGCGCATGAAAATGAAGAGGATAACGCTTTGCGTTAAGAATCGCCCGTGTTTCTGCACTTCTCCTTGCTCGCTTGTAGAGGTTGTCATGGTAAAAAGGCAAGTGGCCGTTAATGGGTCGTTTGGCCGCCCAGGTTAAAAGGCGGCAGCGCTAGCTGGCAGGCTAAACAGTGTGTTTGAGCTGCTCTCGTCATGCCCGCGCCCTGTGCAGTTTCAGTCCTCTGCACGCCTCACACCATACAGCTACATCAGGTTATAAACGCAGTGGTATTAGTAATAATTATTTACAAATTTCTGAACTTGGTCTACATACTTTTATTTTATGTATTTATTTATTTGAGTCAAAGACTTCTGAAAGACCACAGGAAGGTCACTGTGTTCTTATGTTCCTGAACGACAAGGCTGAATTCTCGTTCCTAAACTAGCCTACTATTTCGTGGCCAGAGTTTTGTTTTAGTTTCTTTAGCTACGTTTTAAAATACTCGAAATTGATTTTTCAGGATAAAACCCAAGAGCTGTTTGAAGAAGTATCGTGTTCGTCGTCGTCTTTGTCGCCCGGCTCTTCACTTCATGCCATGACAGAGAAAGCCATATGTACCAGCTGTGGCACTGGCATATGTGGGGGTGCGTCTAGCTATCAGATATCGAAAATCTGTGGTTGACGGTTGCGTATGGTATATAGGTAATTTTAAGGGGCATTTACAACAAATCTCTCAGACAAGTGTTGTGTAACTAAATTGTCGTTCCGCTAAGATTTAGTCCCAACTAAATCTTATTCCTTTTTTTATTTTTTGTATCTCTTATCTACGCAAATGTTTAGTTCGAAACCTAAAAATTTTGCTTTTCAGGTAAACGACATGTGCTGGCACGTGAGATGCCTATCGTGCAGCGTGTGCCAAACATCTTTGGGCAGACACATCAGTTGTTATATGAAAGAAAAGGAGATATTCTGTAAATTGGACTACTTCAGGTAAAGATAACCCCCCCCCATTTATGAAAGATAAATACTGAAAATAATTTCGGAAGTGCTGTCGATCATCAATATGCCGACGCCTCTGCGTTTTCTTAAGTGATTTACTTTTTCTTTTTCTTTTTTTTTTTTTCGTTTTCTACCGAAACACTGCATACTTAATACTTCATTACATTTTAGGTAGACAATAGTCGACCAGTGTTTTCATTCCTTCCCTGTGGTTTTTCCTGGAGTGCTGTATCAAACAACTGCTGTTAGCCTCACTACAATGAAATGCAACAATCTTGTTTAACTTTTTTTCTTTTTTCTTTTTTTTTTTTAATAAGATGGAAGTTCTTATCAAATACTTTTTCTCGCAGGAAGTATGGAACACGTTGTGCTCACTGTGGTAGGAACATCCATTCAAACGACTGGGTCCGCAGAGCAAAAGGAAACACCTACCACCTGGCTTGTTTTGCATGCTTCTCTTGCAAGAGACAGCTGTCCACAGGAGAAGAGTTTGCCCTGGTAGATGAGAGGGTTCTGTGTCGTGTGCACTACGACTGCATGTTGGACAACCTGAAACGTGTCATGGAGAATGGTTAGATTTTGCAAATATGTTGTCATTTTTAATGGTTATCTAGTATATCTTCTCAAATGTTTAAAATTAACACAATGTTAACTCCTCCTGCATTCATTTAGCTCCTATGAATCCAGAGCTTCAGTTAAATTCTGCTCTTGTTGATGGACTTTGTGGTTTGCTGTAGGAAAAGGAGTGAATGTGGAGGGAGCTGTTCCCTCAGAGCAGGAAGTAAATCAGCCTAAACCAGCCAAGAGGGCACGGACAAGTTTTACAGCTGACCAGCTACAGGTTAATATTGAAGTTCTTATCTTAATGTCTTCTGAAAAAAATGCTAGATACTTAAAAACATAGTATCCATTTCCTTGCATTGGCTGCTCAGTTTATTATTATTATTTTTTTAATGTGAATTAAGGTAATGCAAGCCCAGTTTGCTCAGGACAACAATCCAGACGCCCAGACTTTACAAAAGTTGGCAGAAAGAACTGGTCTAAGCCGGAGGGTTATTCAGGTATCTATCTATCGTGCGTGTATAGCGCATATATGCGTTTATTTTAACTTTTCATGCATACTACTACTATTATATATATATAACTAGTGTACTGTCAATACTTCATCCATCTGCCACTCAGGTTTGGTTTCAGAACTGTCGAGCTCGTCATAAGAAGCATGTTAGCCCAAATCACTCTTCAGGCGCACCAGTGTCATCTCTGCAGTCCACTCGGCTTTCTCCTCTAATAGATGAATTTCAGTACACCGCTTTTGCCCCTGTAGACACCCCTATGCTGACTGCGCTACACTCGTATATGGATGGTATGTTATGTGGAATATCACTATAGTCTATGTATGTGTGCATTTTTTTAATGCGTTTTCATACTAGCTAAATCAAGTCTTAATAAAATAAAATATTACTTATACGTTATTGTTTTTATTTAGTGCACATGCTGAGCAGTTCTTCATGACTGAAGTTGAGACTAGACATTAACTTTTCATCTTTGTAGTCCATTCTCCCTCTTCACTGGTTCTGCAGCCTCTCTTGCCGCACTCAATGACACCGCTGCCCATCAGCCATGCCTAAGACATCCACTGCTGCCACATGGTCAGGTCAGACTCCAGAGGACAGCATGGGGGGGGGGGGGGGGGGGGGGGGAGGAAATCTTGGTTCTTATACTGACTATTGAACAAGACCCATGCTACTTTCTTTCATGGGCACTTACTGAAGGATATCTGTTTGCATGTTTAAAAGTCTTAATTGTGAAAAAGCCTGAAGTTTTTTTGTTTAATATATAAATATATATTATCTATATAGTGATGGAATAAATTTCATTTAATTTATTTCTTGTATGTGATTTGAGCACTTTGTTTTAAAAACTACCATGGAGTTCTTGTTTTTTCTGGTTTAGTTGACAACTTAGTTTTTTTTTTTTTGATTGTTCTTAAATAACATTGGAAGTGAAGAAAACCTACACAATTGTCTCTAGCCTTTAAGCACATGAAGCGATTTATTTATATATATATATATATAATACTATATATATATATCTCTATATATATAATATATATAGATAAGATATACACACACACTGGTTCTGCTGAGCATTTGAGTTGAATCATCAGAGGTTTGAGTTCTTTTGTGAGTATCAGATATTGGTTGAAAACTTGTAGAAAGTTTGCTGTCTTCAGGAAATAATTCTAATTGAGCAATAAATTAAACTGGTTATTAAATGCTGTTTAAATTAAATTACAAACATTGTGAATCATGAAAGAGAACGTTATAATTTAATTCAAACACAAATGTTCAAGATGCACCCATAATTGTACATCTGTATAATGTTAAACAAATTTGATTTCTTTGTGGCATACAAAGCGTTTTATTGTATGCTCTTGCACTTTGACACTGTCCGTTTTGATATATTGGTCTGCTATCATGCTTAATTTTTGTACACCTCATAGATGCAGTGCACTAAAAAGCAGTTTGCTAGGATATCAGTATTGAGTTATGCAGACCAAGAGCAATCAACTTTGTATGTTTAAATAAAATGCGACAAATGTGGATGCACTGGACCGACTATTATCACGTGTAGCACAATGATTGCTAGAAGTAGTCTTCTTGCAAGACCCGAGGATCTTTCTCAGCAAGTTGGTTGTGTAAAAGGCTTGTGCAGCTGATTAATTTTGCTCCACATCTAGGGCCTCATTTATAAAATGTTGCCTATGCTTGAGAGTGACGAGCACGAAGGAAAAAAAAAAAAAAAAACTTTACTGAGTCTGAAATTGAGGTCCTGCCTGGCGGAGGAAGAGGTTTGTTCGGGGACGCTTTTTATTTAATTAGTAATTATTCTGTGGACAAACAATGTTTGTGTGTGTGTGTGTGTGGTTATATTTTTTTCTATCGACTATTATCAAAATAGTACTTCTAGAAACAGTAATAATTATAATAGTAGTAGTCGTAGTAAATTTATAAAACGATTAGGTTTCCGAAAGTACGAATTCAAGTAAAATTCAGTTATTTTATAAAAAGTGAGCCATCCTACTTTTAAAATCAATTGTTATGACAACTAATAAAAAGTTTAGTATCACAAAATCCTTGCAAAACTTTGAAAAAACATTTATTGAAAGAAAAATTGGACGTTTCATATAAAATTATTACACGACTATGGTCTACCAGTCTGAAAAAGAATGTGATTTGGCATTTCTTTGTTTACACAGTTTACTAATGCTGCTCAAATGTGCCATTAATGTACTGACACAAAAATATATAGTGTATTTTATACAAATAACTGATGTAAATGACAAAAACAAAGTTTAAGGCTGATGTCTCTATTCATTTTCACAGAAGCAAAGCAGCAGATGTTATAAATAAAAACGGTTAACAATATTATTGAATAGAATATATTAAAACCGATATATTGGACGACATAGCCTATTCTTACGATACCAGACAACAGTTATGCGTTTATGCATTTATTTCTATTTTACGCAATAGTTGTAAATCAAGACTAAGCAAGTTCTCTTGTAAAATAAAATAATAATAAAAACATGGAATAAACTGTGTACAGAAAGCGAGTAAAGAACTCTCAACATTAGGCTACTAAAAAGGTCAAAAAGGACTAAAAACTCCCGTTAATAAAAAAATCTAACTACAATGCACAATTAATCTCTTACAATGTGTCTTTGTTGTTTATGATGAATTCGGTGCTTTTATTATTATTGCAGCTTAGATTTTCAAATAGCTGCAGTACTTCGACTTTGCCACAAGGAAAAGTGCATACGCCTGCTCAGACTTTGATGTGGCGGTAAGTACTTTTCCACGTCAAAGACCGTTTTTTAAAATATGAACGTTGCCGTGGATTTTAGCGTGCACACTCTAAGATCAAATCTGTGCGTACGCACATTGTATAAATGAGGCCCCTAGAGTTGTAAGGATGATTTTACGTGCACATGGGTTAAGCATCAAATGTCTTCATGTTTAACTTATCCCAAACTAAGAGCAATTTCCGTTAACTTCGGTATTATGTTATTGGAATGCTTATGATTAAAATATCATTGTAAGGTTAAACATAGACCTATAGCTAATGGTTTTTGATGAGAGATCCACAAAACAATGTTTTGAAAAATTGGGGGTGTTGAAGTTTTAATGCATTTCAATGGCGGTTTAATAGAGGGAATAGCGTTCAGGGAAACGAGCGAAAGCATTCAGGGAAATGTCTTTGTAGTATTCTTTAAATAGTTGTATTAATTTAGATATATAAAAAATTTGTGGTATAAATAAATACCACTTCTAAAACAATACAAAAGTGTTTTAATCTAGGTTTAAAAAATGATAGCACTTGTAACTCACAGTACAGAACCTAAATGTCTCCAGACATCATTGAGCAGGACAGTTCTTGCTTTATTTCCAATTATTCTCATAACAATCCTTCAAGAAAAGATGGATGTAATTAAACAATAGTTAACAGTTCATTAAGCATCTGGAAATCAACTGTTGCAGTAGGAGATAAAGTGCTTATTTTTCACTGAACCTCACTTGCCAATCCTAAACGAGGCATGTACTGTATGTCTACAACAAGGACTGTCTTTTTCCATGCCACATCACTTGCAGTCACAAAAGAAAATACTATGAAAGCCCTTTGCTAAGGTATATGGTGCTTTTTAAAGACCTAAACCTGTGAGGGTTTGTTAACATCTGTTGAAGTGTTTTGAGAAGGGAAAACTGACATGAATTCATAAATATGAATAAAAAATAAAACAGAAAACTAGACAGACATCTAGAGCTCAATGCAGAATGTTGACCTAAATTGATTGTATAAAAGCCACTTTAATCTCATTCGTTTGCAGCTGTAAAAACAGCTCAAATTGTGAGAAGAAAACTATGAATCAGTCATTCAGTTTTACACTGAAAAAGCAAACGAGTCAGTTAACTCTCATGTTCAACTTCTTTTTCTTTTCTCAAGGTGTCCAAGCTCAGGCAGCTTTTTAAATACCAGTTGTTGAGTGAGTGATCATTTTTTCCAGAATAAGGCAGTAGTCAGAAGTAAGAGGGAAACATGTTAGTATGCTGTGTAGGGTCCATGTCAGAAATTGTTTTCAGGCCAGGAGATATGAGGAAAGGTTTGGGTGTTGTCCCATCATTTCTTTATGTCTTTGCCTGTGAATGCCATATATTGTCATAGGATTGAAAGAGAAGAAAAAGATGGTGTTCAGGAGGAAACAGACAAATAAAGGTTAAATGTATCAGGAAATCAGATGTGTAAAACTGAAATAGAACTACATTTTAGAAATATTTTTTGCACAAATAAATTTGAAAAACAGCTGTTAAAAGCTGAGATAAGTTTTTAGATCGACATACAGAACAAAAATAATGTCAAGCAACATAACACTCTGAATAAAGCTTTATGAAACCAAATATTATATTAATATTCAAAATTATACATAATTATTGTAAAACTTACAGAAACAATGTGTCCACACACATTGCATAGACGCTGAAGAAGCTGTAGTCTTGTGCAAGTATGAACCTAATACTACTGTCTGTCAAAGAAAGATAAACCTGTCTGTCAAAAACGGTCTCAACCAGAAACTAGTCCCAGTAAATAAAAAATTCTAAAGAGACTTTCTTACAACGAGTGGCACGTAGAAGTAATTCAACACGGGAACTCCCTCTTGGATAGTGGGTATTTTGCGTGTAAAGAGGATGAAAAGCAATAACACCTACATGTCATAATTTATAGAGCCTTCAACCACAAACGTCAGCAGACCGTTACTCTGTTACACTATCACGCCCTCTTGTGGTGAAAAGAAACAAGAGCATGCACTACCGCATAATTAAGCAAAATGCCGATTGAATGAAAATCAAATATAAATTCCTACTCTTTCAAACAATATTGTACGCCACCGTTTAAAAGTTTTGGGTTGGTAAGATTTTATTTTTTTAAATATACATGGGGATGAATAGACTCTTAATGCTTATAGATGCAGCAACAAATTATTCATGTACTGCATCATTTTATACATGTACCTTATAACCACAAACAAATGCTTTCGCACTTGAGTTGTGGAGTCGGGGATTAAAAGCTGTGCCATCGATTTGTCAAAGCCAGATAGGTTGTAGATAAAAATGTTCGTTAACACTTTACAATAACAGTACATGAATTATCATGTACTAATACCTGAATTAATAATTACTTCAAATTCAAGTTCAAGTCTGCTTTATTGTCAATTCTTACACATGTACAGCACATACACACAGAGATTTGAAATTGCGTTACTCAGACCCTTGGTGCACACAGATAACATAAATACAGATTAAATAAAAAATACAAAATACAACTATACAAATAAAGTCAAATGTAAAAATATATATATCAAGCACAAGGCATATGGCAGATAGAGTGCAAACCAGTAATAGTAAAACAGTGCAGATATAGTGATTGTAGTGCAAAGAAATGATTTGTAGTGCAAAAGAGCTTTTTTCAGACTGATTAAAGTGACAGTGTGTGGGTGTATTGGGGGGGGGGGAGTGGGAGAGTCCGTTAGAGGGTCAGAGTTCAGTGGTGCATGGGGCAAAAGAGGAGAGGGGGGCAAGGTCGGGAGGGCGTTCAGCTTCCTGACAGCCTGATGGAAGAAGCTGTCCTTCAGTCTGCTGGTCCTGGACTGGAGACTCCGCAGTCTCCTCCCTGATGGCAACAGACTGAAGAAGCTGTGTGTCGAGTGGGTGGGATCACCTGCAATGCAGAAGGCTTTGCGGGTGAGACGGGTGTTGTAAATGTCCTGAAGAGAGGGGAGAGAGGCACCAACGATCTTATCAGCTGCTCTCACTATGCGTTGAAGTGTCTTGCCGCAGGACGCGTTGCAGGCGCCATACCACACAGTGATGTAGCTGGTCAGGATGCTCTCGATGGTGACTCTGTAGAAGGTGCACATGATGGGGACCGGGGCTCTGGCTCTTCCCAGTTTGCAGAGGAAGTAGAGACGCTGATGTGCTTTCTTGGCCAGCGCTGCGGCGTTGTCAGTCCAGGAGAGATCCTCTGCGATGTGCACACCCAGGAACTTGGTGCCGCTCACCCTCTCCACAGTCACACCATCGACGGTCAGAGGAGCATGCTGAGTGCACACTCTCCTAAAGTCAACAACAATCTCCTTCATCTTCTCCACATTCACAGAGAGATTGTTGTCACTGCACCACCAGGCCAGGCGGCTCACCTCGCTCCTGTAATTTGTCTCATCTCTGTTGCTAATGAGAACCACTACAGTCGTGTCATCCGCAAACATAATAAGGAGGTTGGAGTTGTGTGACAGAGTGCAGTCGTGGGTCAGCAGAGTGAAGAGGAGAGGGCTCAGCACACATCCTTGGGGGGCGCCAGTGTTCAGTGTGATGGTGCTGGATGTGTTGCTGCCAACCCATACTGCCTGAGGTCTCCCAGTCAGGAAGTACAACAGCCAGTTGCACAGCGAAGTGTTCAGCCCCAGCTGGACCAGTTTGTAAATGAGCTGTTGAGGGATGATTGTGTAGAATGCTGAACTGAAGTCTATGAACAGAATTCTGATGCAGGAGTCTTTTTTGTCCAGGTGTGTGAGAGCTGAGTGGAGGGTAGTGGCGATGGCGTCATCGGGCGAGCGTTTGGACCGATATGCAAACTAGAAGGGGTCCAAGGAGGGGGGGAGGGAAGACTTGATGTGGTGCATGACTAGCCATTCAAAGCACTTCATAAGGATGGGGGTAAGTGCAATTGGACGATAGTCATTGAAGCAGGATGGCGCGCGACTCTTCGGCGCTGTGACGTTGGATGCATTGGTAGCTTAGAGAGCATGTTGGGCAACAGCCTGACTTAACGAGAAGTAAGGCAAATAATGTCTGTGAAGACTCGGGAGTTCACGCACTGGTCTCTCAGATGCACAGCAAGGAATGTGTCAGGACCCGGAAGCTTTGCTGTGCGTTGATCCTGCTGAGAGGATATAATCCACGTGTGCGGGGGACCGTGACAACTGGTCAGCCGGGAGGAGGTGGAAGTCTTCTGTGCAGTGGGTGCTGTTTGTGTAGCCCCACCCCGCGCAGACGCGAAAGAAGTGTTCAGTTCGTTCAGCAGAGAGAGGGTGCTGTTGACCTGTGCTTGGTGGGAGGCGTTGTAGCATAATGGTATCTGGATCCCCTGCCACAGGGTCAGGTGTCTCGGTGTCGCGAAATGATGGGTATCCTCTAGGAGTGACTGAATTTTTGCGCTTACCTGATGACCTAGCCTTTTGTCTTCAAGCCCACTCATCTCCAGCTCTGAAGGCAGCGTCTTCAGGAGACCGTAGACCTCCCCTGTTAGCCACGGATTC